>JBBPJZ010000378.1:0-21850 GCA_038089015.1 Chalciporus aff. trinitensis | reverse complement strand
ACATTACTCGTGATCGTGTGCAACTTGCTCGTGATCGTCACCTATGTGTACCGCATCGTTGCGAGTTCTCCCGATGGTGAATTACCCTCGGATTCGGAGAGCTCCTCCGATGACGATTTCACGACTCCTTTGCCCAGCTCCCTCACGACGATAGATTTGGCCACATCTGATCCGGCTTCCAGTAGCAGGGTTATCAGCTTCTTCAGGAGCACTTTCGTCTCGTCGATTAGTGGTTATACAGCGTAGCGGGCGCGATATTGTGGTGTTCATATCTGTTCCTCGCTATACACTCGTTTGAAACTGGCAACCTCCCGGGCTGAGATTTTCCGACTCGCGACATGATTTAGCAGGTGTGTCTTCTGTCGTCTTCGTTGATAAAGCGATGGAGCCTTCCACAGACACGCAACGGGCGCCTCTGCGTGTGCGCAGAATGTGACTCCCAATCTCTGGGTAAGCACAAGCCTCGAGGTTTGACCACCACAGTGAATACGTTGGGCTAGCTACTGGTTTTTTTTCCTATTCTGTATATATGATAAGCGGCACGTACGCGATACCAGCAACCGCGACTTTTGATATTTCCGGCATAGGTGCCCGTCTAAATCCGGGAAGCAGCCAGCTAGAGCCCAAGCGTTTGAGCGCTGACCAAGTTGCGGAGAGAAAACAATTGCTTCCTCCTCACCCTCCCAGTGCCAATGGATCACGCAATAGCGTGCTCAGAATTCGGCGCAACGTAAGGTGAAGAATGGAACTGAACGGCAACTCGCCTCCTGGTCGGACTCTTCTGAAACGCAGCTCATCGACGTACAATCAATATCTTCACGCGCTTCACAAACGTCCACGGTGTGATGTTGTTTCCCACCTCGATGCGCAAGGTAATAATGAGTTCCCCCACCGTTCAATGGATAGACGAGAACGCTTTGCATTGGGACTTGTGGAGTGAGCCTCGGAGACCCGATAGGCCCTGAGACCCTCAGAGACGCACCTATGTACACCCATTTATGCGCCACAAAGGGTTCCCAGGCTTGACACAGTTTTGGCCGCGCCTCGACCTCACCTCGCGGCAGCACTAACACCTAGTGTGTTATAGATTCCAGCGGCTCCTTCGCTGATGGAAGTCACCTCCTTAAAAGGGAGGAAGAAGTCTCCGACACCATGTGGCGAGGTTCGAATTCTTTGATTAACATTTGATCGAGGACCTCTCGGAACGGCTTTCGGAGTGCGGATAACATGCTGGTTTCTGTACTCTGTGAGCTGTGAGTAGAGAAAGCGCGTAGAGTACAAAAAGGTATTCCACAAACGATAGTGTCCCTTGAATTCAAAACTAGACCTGCGCATCCATTAATTGTAGAGAGGTAGCTTTTCTATAGGGCGAAGTGTCGATGAAGACTGTGATTGGTCTAGGAAGTGTGAAAGAGAGCTTGATCCGAGATCAAGCCGGAAGGCTCAGTTCCGAAGGGAGCGGACCGTCTCCAATTTACGGAAAGCGATACCAAGGTCCATTCCGTGGTTCACATGGTTCTAAGTCGAGGCAAAAGACGCAGGACCTCCGCTCTTCCGAGAGCTGGAAGATTGGTGATCCTCTACATAACTTCCCCCTCGGCCCCACCGGGCTCCACCGAAACACACCGGGTACAATCCTGGATATATAGATCAACCAGGCGGTGCTTTCGTCGACCTTTTGTTGCATATGGACCGTTTGAACAAATGAGTATGTCTGTTTACCCTTCCGTTTGCGGAGTTTGTGGAACTCAACAAATTGGGTGTTGTGGAAGGTACAGTCGGGCAATCTACGCCGAAATTGTCCTACCTGCCAACTGCCAGTGTATCGCAATTGATCTGACGACGAGTACTGTACCTGAGAACATGACAGTAGAACGACGTCAATGTATCTGTCCAAAAAAAAACGGAAGCATATTACGCGTCTACCAGAGCGTACGCCGCAGAGTAACATGAAAAAATTCATTGTTTACTCCCAGATTAGCAATCACTGGTACTGTACGGCTCATCGTGCAAAAAAGGCATTCAAGACTTAGATCTTGCCATTGTGTTTCATGCAGATAAGCGATGTACAAGTGGGATCCGGCACAAGCACACAAGAAAAATTTTCATTCTATCCTTTTCGAGCTGCTGTTCATACAGGCATAAATTTCTCCATCTGAAGCTGAATGCATACTCGATGCATATTATTAGCAAAGGGAGATGCGGAATGGCCCTCTGCAGGGGACATGCCCGAACTTGACAGCGACGTGGAGCTCAGCACGGTAGGTTGGAAACACAAGTGATCCTGAGTAAAGGGTCGACGCCATCATAGGAATAAATGGAGATAGAACAATGGGCCCCATGACAGAAACGGAAACGGATGTAATTGATCAACTACGTACGCTGTCTCAGGGACCCGGCGGTATTACGTCAGGACTGTACGTACAGTTGGCCACCACAGACATACATATAACCCGAGCAACAGGTTTGGGCGTCAAGCAACTACGCATCCTTGACACCGTTCCCTCATCTCACATGGACGAAATCAAGGTATGGACATCGTCCTCGTCCCTTTACCTGCTGAACAGTATTTGCATTTGCATTTGTGTATAGCCACGCTCCTCCCTCGAACTGCTCCCTCCGCCTGATATGGACCTCGTTGAACGGGCGAAGTCCATGCAACGAGCTTTGGTTTATGGCTTTGACACTTCGCCAGAATTCCTGGTGCAATACGCTGTACAAAATGCGGATCATAACCGTCGGAAATCACGGGATGGCGGAACATCTCAGTTCCACCAATGTCTCTATGCTGTCGAGGCATTGAAGAAGAAGACGCACGACTGGTCGATTCGGTGCAGAGTCACCCACGACGGCTTGATGGTCCTCACCTGCAGCGGTCGGTATGTAGACGAACTTGGCGAGATAGTGGGGAAAGCTCCGCGATGGTGGATATGTTGACTGGTATGTGCTGTGGCGTTCTGATGGAGACCAGTCATTGATGCCAATCGTATCATTTCAGTTGTCTATGCTCTTGTTTGATGGCGAGATGTATGAGAAAGCGGGTCTCACTTGTTTGAACTAGTATAGCCACGGTGACAAGATAATGCAAGAAGGACCCAACCAAGTTGGATGATTGGTGACGTATGATTTATGTCTTGGATATCTGTAGTGGAGTTCTTTCCGTACATACTTACCTTATTATTATCGAAACGCGTAATAATCCACAGCTACAAACGGAATGGTTGAGGTAACTTACCAGTGCCGGGTGTTGAGTGCGGTGCTAGTCATAGAACGATAGGGGCATCCACTAGAATTTTCCAAGGATGAGTCAGGTGTCACATTGTGACAGCGTGACAAATATATATACCCTGCCCATCCGCTATGCCGGGGCCGACTTTATTAGACTGACTTGCGTGTTGTCCAATTTCTTTCACCACAACCACTTCCATCCCTCATCCACTACCCACCACCACATTTACCAACATGAGCAACCTTGACTGGGACAGCAAGACTGTCATTGGATTCAAAGCCAAGGCTCCAAAAGTTACCCGCAATGAGGCCGATTTGAATGGTGAGTAGACTTGGTCTCGTGGAACCCCCGAACGTGGCGATGCTAACCCTCTTTCTCTTTGTTCCCAGCTGTGAGTCAACATTGTCATTTGTTGAGGTATCCCTTACTCATACCGGATGTAGGCGCGCCGAACTGGGACTGTCGTCGCAACTGAGAAGAAAACCACCGCTGGTGGGAACAAGGGTCATGTCGGTATGCATCGCTTTCCGTTCTCTCTTCGGTTCATTTTCGGTTTGACTCATCTTCCCCCAAGGCCCTGATCACCAAAGAATAGCCAAGCTCGACCGCGAGAACGAGGTTGCCCCCCCTCCCAAAGTGAATGCCAGTGTTGGCAAGGTAAGTCAAACCCGTTGCATTCATCCCCTTTTAACGCCGCTCATACCATCATCTTCTGTCACTTAGGCCATCCAAACTGCCCGAATGGAGAAACAGCTTACTCAGAAGGATCTCGCCCAAAAGACCAACGAGAAGCCTTCCGTCATCCAGGATTACGAATCCGGAAAGGCTATTCCTAATCCCCAGATCCTCTCGAAGCTCGAGAGGACCTTGGGTGTCAAGCTTCGTGGTACAGACATTGGGAAGAAGCTGGAGGGGCCAAAGAAGTCGTAAGTTGACCCCTCCGTAGTCGCTACGTGTGGAACGACAGTCTATACCGTCATGAATTTCTATCACTTTACCTTGTGTCATCACTAGATCTCATCTACAATGTATTTCTTTTCAACGACGTGCGACTGAGTATTGAAGAGATCAAGTACAGCAAACAGCAATGAAACAAGACATGATACATGCAGTGAGACCGTTGAGAACCAAGAACCAGCGCAAACATTCATTGACCTTCCTCGTGCGTGCCCTGAAATAATATAGTCAGACGTGAATAGAGAGGCACTGGCTACCACCTACATATGTGATATAATCTGCGCTTTCGCAAGCTTTGTACTCTTTCAGCAGCTCCTCCGCAGTAGCTCTATAGAACACATGGTTGAAACACATGCAATACGCAAGAGACCAAAACACGGCCTACCTTGCATCATCAAACTCTTCCAGAGAGTTCTCGAACATCTTCTCCTTTTTATACTGTTCCAAGAACGCATTTCGTTTCCTAAGTCGGTCGAACTGATCCAGCATACGCTTGAACAGCTAGAGATCACAACCACAACGTCAATCAAGGCGACATCAATGGCCCATGCCGTCGTGAAATCAGGAGGACAAAGGAAACGTACCGAGGCGATGCTCGTATGATTCGCGAGCATGAGACCACTCACGCGATGGTTCGTGGTCACGTAGGGCGATCGACGGGTCAACGCGACCTGGATCGAAGCAGGTCCCCACGGGATGAAATTCGCGAGCTGTCGTTCTCTTATACGAAGTAACGATTGATGTACCTTGATCAGATGAATGAATGGGTTAGTCCCCACAGAGAGAGACAGAGAGACAGAGATATGGCCAGGGGGGGACGAGGGGAAAGTGAGAAAGGCATCGACGTACGTCAGTCGGGTCAACGTCACCCTGGATGATGTTCAAGATAGAGATGTAGCAGGCGGTCTTGCTGGGTGTCGTTGATACCATGCGGTTCTTGGGTTGGAGAAGTCGGCGCATGACGTCTAGGACCGTCGTTCGTCGGATGGGCTTGGCCTGTATGCGTCATGACAACATGTCGTGAGCGATGGGAACCAGAGAAAGGGAATGGTGACCGGCCTTGTCGATCTGATCGCTCGTGAAGGGGGTATAGGATGTCATAAGGAAGTGGCATCGAGGCGTTGGGATGAGCGATGCGATGATGCCCACGAGATCATTGTTCATATATCCAGGATACCGTAGCGTCTGCGTGCTCGCAGCCATCACCGTCGAGACCTAACCGCCGCAGACTCAGCACCCAGATAGTTCCCGAAAGACAAAAAGACAAAACTCACAAGTTGATTCGTCTGATCAAACGTCGGCGTTTGCACATGCAACCTATCCGATGCAATCCTCGCCAGCGCCCCGTTATCGAGCACGACGACCGAATCCGCGTGATTCGTCAATCGTTTCAGTGTCAATAGCGAATTGTACGGTTGTACGACGACATCTCCTTCTTGTGCATTAGGAAAAACGGAATACGTTTGGATGAGTTTCTTGGGGAATTTATCGTTGAGACGTTCGAGAACAAAGGAACCGAAGCCGGATCCTGTACCACCCGCGATAGAATGCATGATCATAAATCCCTATCCAACTCACGTCATTCGAGGCTCGTGCGGCATAGTATCAGATAGAAGGAAGATGAAGGAGGCATGCGCACCTCGAGCGAATCACTTCCCTCCGCCTCTCGATCGACCATCTCCATCACCTCCTCATAAAGTCTCTCCCCCGATGCATACCCATGCGCCCAATTATTCCCCGCACCTCCACCATCTTTCGACATGAATATATTCTCTGGGTTGTACAGATTGGCCCATGACGAACTGAGGATGTTGTTGATCACCTAATTCGTTCGGTCGTTCGCCCGTCCGTCAGTTCTCCAAGTACCTTTGCCCACTGGCACGACAAGCCTCTGGCTCTCGTGACGTGGACACCGGGGGAGACACTTACTCGAGGCTCGAGATCGACGAGGATAGCACGTGGGATGTAATGCTCATCATCAGCTTGGTAGAAGAACACATCTTTCCGATCACCACCTTCCGTCGCCCATTCTTCAAGGATACCCTCTTTGTTGATCCCGTGCTCGGCACACAGACGTTGCCAATATACTGCTCCCACTATATCCCGTCATCATCGTGAACGATTTTCATGGTGGGTGAGAGGGAACGCGAAGACGCTCGGTAAGATGACATGCTGAACGTGCTGATAACATGAAAAAACGGGGCGTACTTTGGTTTCCACATTGTCCAAGCTGGACGGTCACGATTTCGCGAGGCATGATGGCATGCGTCGCGTTCCAGCGCTAGCCCTCTTGGTGGTTGTGAACGTAGTCTCTAAGCAAAGTGGGCACTCGTCATATCCAGACGCGTCTTGTCCGCGTTCTCCTCACTTGTTTACTCAACCACCCAGAGCAGAGAACGCACGTCCATTATGTAGAAATTATCTACCCAAAAGAAAAAAAAAACTACGGGTACGACACCACCAAACTATCTTCACACTGAACAAAAAAGAAAAAGTAAGAGAGAAAGAACAACAAGGTAGGAGTATATATTGCAGAGAGCTGGTAACGTGATGCAGGATGATGCGACTAGGATCTATGAGGCCTTCAGCCTCGAGAAAAAAAAAGAAAACAATGTGAGTATGCAAGCACTATACGTATGTGAGGTTGGGAATGCAGTGCGATCGATAACTTTGTTGTTGTGGATGCGGAGAGGAAAAGGAGGGGAAGAGAAAACAAAAGATGATGTGTAGCAGCCTTGAGCCACCCGATACTGTAGACACAAACGATCCCGAGATTCCCAAAGAGATATCTGGAGACAAAACTGAACACCCTATAAGATGCATGAGAAGGAATACAAGTCGTCACCTGCTGTTGCAGCAGGTCACGGTCGAACCGATCGTTGACGGTTAACATCAACGTTGGCAAAGGAGGAATGGGTAGCGCGAAAGGAAGACATTAATAGAGGAAAAAATCGTCCATTTTCACAGCGCAGCGAGAGGAATTGAAGACTAGTTTGTGCTTTTATCCACCGACCACCGGTCACCGTACACGATCACCGTCTCGCGCCGCGTCGCGGAAGTGCTTTTATCCGCCTAGCACCCGTTGCATCAACGGCCGTTGGTGCAGACCCAATTGTGAACAAGGTTCCTGCCCCCGCCGCAGGTGCTGCAGCGGGTGCACCGAATGGGGTTGGTGCAGCGCCTGGTGCAGCTCCAGTTGTCCCTGCGCCAAATGTAAATGCGTTACCAGTCGTCGCACTGGGAAGCGTGGCACTAGCATTGGCAGGGGAAGCAGGTTGGCTCCCCGCTCCGAAAGCGAATGTACCAGTTGCTGGCTGCGTCGCAGTAGACGTCCCAAAGCTGAACGGTGTCGGCTTGCTAAACGTCGAAGGACTCGAAGGTGCAGAAGCAGTCGAAGCTTGACCAAATGGCGCGGCAACAGGCGCAGAGGTACCAAACGTGAACGGAGACGGAGGTGCAACGCTTGGAGAGGGCGCGAACGAGAAGGGTGCCGCTGTCGTCGCTGGACTCTCTGGCGGTTTTTGACCGAAGCCGAATCCGGTACCAGTCGTCTGTCCGAAGCCACCAAACGAGACGGCAGGCTTGGTCTCCTTTTTCTCTTCTTTTGCGAATGGATTGATAGTTGCGCCCGCAGCGCCGAAGCTGAACGGTGATGCAGTTGTGGCGGGGCTCTGAGCGAACAACGCAGATCCTGCCGCGCTCGGCGTGGCAAAAGAGAAATTAAGGGTTGGCCGCTCGGGCGTCTTCCCATTGCCATTGAGTATCATGTCCCTCGCCGGGCTCTCGTCCATTGTCACCTCCTGTTCAACCTTGGGGGGCGTGGCAGGTCGAGTGGGGGGAGCGACTCCGAACGCGAATGGCTTGCTAGAGACATCCGCAGCAGCAGTTCCGCTGGGGGTAGCGAAACTGAAGGGCACTGAGGCAGCAGGAGCAGTAGTAGGGATGGATGGGCCGGGGCCAAAGCCGAAGCCTGTGGCAGGCCGCTTCTCCGTTGCAGCCGGTGTGCCAAATGAAAATGGACTCGTGGCAGGCTTTTCCTCAGCGGGCGCAGTGCTAGGACGTGGTCCGAACGACAATGGCGCCGTGGGCGGTTGAGTTCCGAAAAGAGGTTTGGGTGGCTCAGCCGTAACAGATGCTGCGACCGGCGCCAGTGCTGGTGTTGTGGTAGGCGCGGTGGTTTCCGCTTGGGTTGGCTTGCCAAAGGTGAACATACTCTTTGGTGCTGCTACAGTAGCAGCTGGTGCAGCAGGAGCTGGAGTGGGAGCAGTAGTCGGAACACCAAAAGTAAAGGGACTTGGCGTAGGGGGCTTCGGAGGCTCTGCTACCGTCGATAGTACAGGTGATGGGCTCGGTGCAGGGACGGGCTCAGCCAGTTTCGCAGGTGCCCCGAACATGAAAGCTGGCGCTAGCGCCGTCGTGGGCTTCTCAGCTTCTTTTGGTGGTGTGACAACTCCGAAGATGGAGGTAGTGGGAGCCGCGGCAGCAGCGGGTGTTCCAAATGCAGACATGGGCTTTGATGGGGCGCCAAACAAGCTAGGAAGAGGTTCAGGAGCCTTTGGCGTGGACAGGGCTTCAGGGGCCTTCGGGGCAGGGGCCTCGGGAGCCTTTGTGGGCACATCAAGTGTTGCCGCTAGTTTAGAACGTTCCTCAGTGAGTGAGGCAAGAGAAAACGCAGGTGGCGTTGGAACAGCTGCTGGTTTCGCGAAAATTGAGGAAGAAGCAAAGAAATTCGGGACTCCAGCCGGCGCAGGAGGTGCCAGGGTTGCACTAAATAATGCTGCTGCCATTGGGGAAGCAGCAGGTGGCTCTGTTGCAACCTTTGAAGTCTCGGGGGTTGGAGGAATGAGTGATATAGCGGGTAGAACTGGAACCGGGGCTGGAGGTACTGGTACTGGCTTTGCTGGCTCCACAATAGTTGGTGCCGGTACTGGTGTTGGTGCCGCTGCAGGTTTAGTGAGGGAGAATGGGAGGGAAGTAATCGGAGGTTCCTTTGCGTGCATCAAGTCATGTGTAATGGGTGCCTGCGAAGTGTGAGGGGTGAGATGCTCAGCCGATGACGCATATACGCACCTCCTTTGCGAAAGTGAAACCCGCAGGGATCTCAAACGCCGGCGCCTTCTTAGCTGCTTCTTCGAGTGCCTTCTGCTCTGCCGCTCGAGATTCATCCATTTCTTCGTCTTCGTCTTCGAAGGCCGCAGAGAACTTGGCACGGCGTGAGGCTGGTCGGTCTATGTGGTTTCGGCCGGTCCTTGCACGCCCGACACGCAACGACGAGGTAAGGGGCCCTTCACGAGCTACCTTTGGTTCGAAGACGGGAGCTGGCGGAGGGGGTATACGGAGCTCCTCCTCACGCTTCTTCTTCTCTGCTTCCGCCTCCTTGCGACTCTGCTCCTCCTCTTCTTTTTCAACCTTCATCGCATCGGCCTCCTCTTTTTCATTCGCTTCCTCTTCCTCTCTCTTGCGCCTCGCTAACCACTTCTTCATCCCACCCTCTCCTGCATATGGCTTCGTGTCGTTCTTAGCTTCCCTATCCTTCTTCTTCCCCTTCCCCTTCTCTTTACCTTTTCCCTTCGTCCCAAGTCGAGGTTTGGAAGGCCGATCATCGGTCATGAGCGTGATAGGCTTCTTCTCTTTATGCATGAACATATCGGGAATCGAGGCAGCACCTTTCAACCGGGTGGGCAGTAAAGGGGTCTTGTAAACTTCCAGCTCATGCAGAGCTACCTCGGCCTTGTTGACTGGCCAGAGATGTCCTGCTAAACATCAGTCAATGTATGAAGAACAGTTTGACGAAGAAATGAAAACGTACGGGCAGACACATCTGTCATAGATCCCGTTCCAAACAAAATGGAGCTCTGGCGGGATGGCGTACGGCCCTACACCGATTATGAGTGGCACTGATACACTAATACTCGTAAAACGACTTACCCGACGTTGCTCCACCAAGGACCCAAGAGTAAGCTGTTTTTGAGGTTCTGCACCATTCTGCTTTTGAGAGCCGGGAGGGGGTTTCACGAAGGTGGGATGGGACATCAACGCAGTCAGGGGTGGTGGTTCATCTGGGCCACGCTCACGACGAGGCGGGACAACAGGACCAAAGCTGGGACCCGTGGGCTGGGGAGTCAGGGACGAACGAACCCTGAGACGTCGTGGAGACATGGATACGTCCCGACTGGCTGGGATTTCCTCCCTTGAGTGATCTAACTCTGGTTGTGACTCCTGGATCGGTGGCACAGCCTGCTGACGTGACGAGAAGCTCGAAAAAGAAGGAGGATCTAGAGACATTGTGCGGGTGATACCCTGTGGTTTGAGGTGCGAACCACTGGGAGGTGGGGATACAGTTCGTCGATTACGTGGCAACTGATTCGAAGTCGATGAGGCTCTTGGAAGATGTAAAGTTTTTCTGGGAGACCATGATCCATCACGGAGGCCATTCGAGATAGAATGATCTGAGATGCGCCTTTGCTGGGGGAAAGCGGATCTTGGAGGATCGAGGTAGGGCTGGGTGTCTCTGTCAGGACTGCTGACCCTCATTCTCTTCGCTGGGCTCTGCAGCACCGCATCCTCTATTCTGGATTCCTCTGCGATGACATGGAGCCTCCTCCGCTTTCCCTTCGTATCCTCGAAGTCATCCTCTGAACCCGCGAACCAAGTGAACGGGGCGGTTACGATGTTTTTGATAGCGCCAAAGAACGAGTTGGAGCGAGCGAGAGAAGAGGTGTCTGCGGTAGAGTTTTGGTGGGTATAGGTGCTCATCGCTGTCGTGGACGGTGAGCAACACGGGTTGGCGGACGGTGACGGGGGACGGTGGTGGTGGAGAACGAGGCCTCACATAAACCGGCAAAGCAAAAACAGGTTCGCCTTGGCCATCAAGGTATCCAAATAAGGAAAGATTTTCTCATCATATCTCCGATGTCTGGCGCCACTATACAACCGTACTAACCTAGTTTAAGTTATCACTACTACTGACCAGTTATTGTTTCAGGTCGTAGCTCACGACGAGCAGACAAGACAAAAGCAACAAACGAACTCCTTGACGACGAGTATGTTGTCTCGGAATGTTGCTGGACTCGTCAATCGTCGTCCCGTAACACGCCTAGCAGTGCACCGCACATCGGCCAGGACAGCCCCTGGCATACGGAAATTGACGAACAGCACCTCCAACCTACAACCCCGGGTTCCTTCAAACGTGAGTTTTACGCTTTTTGCCAGTGGCCCTCACGCCCAGATCAATCCCACACAGGAGGGCTGGCTGTTCGTCGACTCGGTCTTTCCCATCCGGTTGGGCATCTGGGAGTGCGCACGCCCTTTGTACACCACTTATCCTTCGCTAACCGCTCGCTCAGCCTTCGCCATTATATTGGCATATTCAGAGAAGAGTCGCTTCTTGCACAACTAGATTCTCGTCTGTCTGAGGTCAAGACCCACGGCTTCAAAGTTGTTTCCGTTGAACCCTACCCCAAGGATGGTGGAGTGTTTGTCAAGTTCACTTTCAACGCTGGTGATCCAGAAGCTGCGTTGAGGGAAATCGAAAACAATGTAAGAGCTGAAGCAGAAAAGCATGGAGGTATGCCCTCTTGGGCTGGGCTCGGTTGGGGTGATGTCTGGCTTGTCAAAGGTCGACCATGGCCGGAGGTTCGTTCTTTACCGGAGTGACTCGACTGGATTGCTCACAGTGTACCAGGACATGAACAGATATCCTTCCCCCGTCGTTAAAGTATCCTTCGAAGGCCCGGACGTGCAAGAAGAGACTCTCTATGAATTGTTCCGCGCAAGTTCTTCTATTACGACGTATATGAAGCATTCTCACCCTGCTAACAGCCATATGGCCGCATTTCCAACCTGACTCAATCGCATCCTGTCCCAGGAAGCACTCTCCGGGCAGCAGAAGTCTCGTTCGCACGCGTTCGCTCAGGTACCATCGCTCGCAACGTACTCCACGGCTTTCAATTCAAGAATGGCGGGCCATCCACCCGATTCCAGCTACTGTATCAGCAAGCCATTCAAGCCCACGCTATCCGTAACTGGCTTACTTCTCATCCGAGAATAGTTCTCCCTATCTTATTCTTCCTGTTGGGCACGTTGACATACACTGTGAGCAACTCACCAGTTTTAGGTCACACATGACTGAATTTATTTGCACAGATTTTCGATCCCATCCGAGTGCTTTCTGTTGAAGCTAAGTTGATGGATTGGTTCGATTACCGAGGTGCGCCAGTCACATCCTTACATGCCCAGACAAACTAAAGTTCGACAAGAGTATGATGTCTACAAGTGGTTACGAGCTTATGCTCGCGGTCGATTATCCCTCTCCGATAGTGAGGAGGCCAGTCAAAGCGCCTGGAAAGAACGCAAGGACGCAGAAAATGCACTGAGAAGTTATTTAATGGATCCTCCATGTAAGTTCAGCTTGTCTCTTTGGTGTCTTTCAGGCATCTCTCAGGCCACTCCCAGCGACCGTTGCGTTCGTCCATGGACCCCAAGGCAGTGGAAAACATCACATGATTTCTGCAGTACTGCAAGAGACTGATCGGTCAGTCACGATTCTCCCCTATTCTCTCCTGTCCTTTCAATATATTTCTCCACAGAAAAGACCTCGTCATTGACTGTGCAGAGCTCAACAAAGCCCCTTCGGATACCCAGCTCGTCGCTGCTCTTGCACAGCAAACCGGGTACCGACCCGTCTTCACCTTCCTCAACTCGCTCACCAACCTCATCGACATCGCTAGCATCGGTGTCATCGGTCAGAAAGGTTTGTAGTGTCGTGCTTCTTTTCTCGACGGTGTCTTTCATCCCCTGCTTACCTCCTTACAGCCGGCCTCAGTAGCTCCCTTCCGGATCAACTCAAACAGATTCTCGAAGTCGTCGGATCAGCGCTCATACACGTTAATCAAGACCTTCGGAAGAAAACGAAACGGTCTCTAAGAGCCCAACGCGAGGCAGAATCCCTACGGAGCGACGAAGTTCGCACTGCTGAACGTATCCGGCAAGGTATCTGGCACGACGGTCGGCTGGATTGCGTTGCTGGGAACGGTATCATGTCCGAGCTCGGTATCGGTGACGAGATGCTCAGTCTTGCGGAAAGCGATGTTAAAGTCGTTGATGATGGCACGTACCTAATGGAAGAGCTCAAGAAGGAGAAACAGATTGAGGATGCGTTGGTGAGGAAGGAGAAAAGTGTGGAGGAGTCTGAGGCGGTGGCGGCGCTTCCTGTGGTGGTTATTAGGAACTATGGGGCGCGTGGGAGTGCTTATAGGGAGGATATACAGAAGGTGCTTTCGCAGTGGGTAGCAACTTTGGTTGAGAATCAGGTAAAGGCTTCAATATCGCCTCGTTCTTCCGAAATATTAACGGCGTGATTTTTAGATTGCCCATGTTGTTGTCGTCAGCGACAACAGAGAAACATCTAAGTTCCTTAACCGAGGTGCGTGGTCTCCCCAATCCCGGCGCGTTAACCCAAGCTCATCATTGTTTATATAGCGCTTCCTTCCAAACCCCTCAACACGATTCCCTTGGATGACGCCGACGCAGGCAGTGCTCTCGAATTCGTCAAACATCGCCTGCATGATGCCGGCCTAGCAGCTGAGCTAACCGATCCCCAAATTACCGCAATCCAACGCCTCGGCGGTCGTGCCAGCGATCTTCAAATTGTAGGCCTCATCACCAAACTTCCGACTCTGAGATGGTGCTAACCTAGGTTTTTAGTTGATCCACAAAGCTCGTAGCGGTCAAGATATCGAAGAGGCCGTCGAAGACATTATCTCCCGAAGTGTTGGCGAGCTTCGGAAGAATGCCTTTGGGGAGGATATTGAAGATGCCAAGTCGCTACAGTGGACGCGTGAGCAGGCTTGGACCGTGCTCAAGCAACTGGCGCAAAAACCAGAGGTTCGTATTTCGTTTTGTGGAAGGCTATTGACGATTCAATGATGATGCATGCAGCTTCCATACTACGATATCTTGTCGAACTTCCCGTTCAAGGGTGACGAAGTTGCTTTACGAACGATGGAGCATGCAGAATTGATATCCGTCGGCACTGCGATCGGTAGGATATATTCAATGGTAGTCATCTCATCAATCGTGCTGACGTATTATTACTATTCAGGCCGACCATCTACGATACGTCCAGGAAAGCCTGTCTTCAAATACGTCTTTGAACGTCTCGTGAACGGTGGGACACTCAATTCCTGTCTATTCCCACCCGCATGCTGACACTGACTGGTAGATCCTGTCTTCCGAGCTACCCAAGACCTCGCAGTCAACAACAAACTCATCGCTGGCGCAGAGAACACCATCCAAGCCTGCGAAGCCGAACTCGCCACGCTCAAAGACATCTCTGGTCCCGAACGATGGTGGTTCCAATCACTTTGGGCGAGCAAACGAGCGTTGACGGAGAGAAAGCGGTATTTGTCGAAGAAGATGTACGATGCGCAGGTGAAGGTGCAGGCGTTAGAGAAGCAGAATATGGATTTGAAGAAGACGTTAGCGAAGGGGACGTGACGTGATGCCACCACGGACTTGGATGCATTGTTGGTTGGTTTTTTTTTTTACCTCTCGTCACATTTATGGACGGCACATTACTGGAACCATCTGAGGCTTGTTATAGTGAGACAAATGCAAACTATCGTACTTTAAATGATGTCGACTTGGATCGCTCCCCCTCCTCTCCTGTATCTGAGCTACATTGCAACTACCTGTCCAAACCCAACGGGCTGTAACATGCTAATGCGTATGCGAGAGTCACCGTGAAAGGACGCAATCGATAGACGGAGGGTACTTCGATCTAAAGATAGGTATATCCCAAGGTCCATCAGAATCGGGTGAAACAAACGCGATGCGGCGGAGGTTAGGCCACACCGCAGGCCCTTCTCGATAGAACCCAGGCACCGAGATCCCCAATGCTTCAGAAAAGCCCTCAGCATCTTGAGGAGCAATATACAACTCCGACACGAAAGGAAACACCTCGATCCACAGTTTTGCCATGGCGCAGCATGATGGCGTTGTGTTCAAGAAGCAGAGCGAACGCACAAGCGGAAACTTGAGGGCATCGTTGATATGGAGCTCCATTAATTGAACACATTGGATAATAGCCTTGGATGTTGATCCCGGTGGGGAAACAAATTCGAAGTGTCGTAGATTTGGCGCTCTCGTCAACCGAACAAAGTTCGAGATTCCAAGGCATGGCACACATTTCATTCCAGTGGAAGGAAGAAGGACGAGTTTCTGAAGGCTCGGAAAGAAGAGTGTCCCAGGCGCGTGGAAACCAACCTGTCGATACAAAAACTGTGACAGACTTAATGAGGTCAACGACGGAGCCACATGAAGAAAACGGCGAAATCTGAGGAGGTCCCATGGGTCACCGTCTATGAATCGTAGATTGAGCGAGGTTAGGTTGGGTAGTTGGGTGTCCGTGTCCGTAATTTCCGGGACCGCAGCGAACCAGGATTCTGAAGTTTCACTCAGGTGAAGAGAAGCCGCACCGACGTTCCTGAGGTTTGGGAAGAGTCTGCTAGCATGCCAAAAGAAGTTGGATGGGAATCGGCCGTCGGGCCTCTGAGCTGAGGGTTGTGGGCGAATAAGAGACGACAATTCAGAAATGAAGTTGGTCGGAATGGAATGATTTGAAATGTAGGAACAGATTACACTGGTGCATCTGTGGGCCCAATTGACCACCTCCAAGCCGAAGGGAAGAAAAGGTGTCCCTTTTGTCAACTCCTGATCAAGGATTACTTCAATAGGTTGGTCCTGAGAACGAGAAAGGTGAAAGTAATGATGATAAACCAATCCCGCGGAGAGCCAATCCCTGGATACGAGAAACACTCTTGTCCATAACGTCGGAGAATTGACAGCGAGTGTCCGCCAACGATCGCAAGTATGGGAGATAGATTCTTCGGTGATGATGAGTTTGGTGTAGTATGGCTTGCCATTGACTATATGGTCATGAATGATTGGCGTGTCCCAGTGGACAGCTTCCTCGAAGATCATGAGGAGCAACTCTTCGGGCAGGCGATTAATATAGGTGAGGGCGTTGTGTAGAGATGCCAACTCCTGACACTTGAAGAGTAGCACTTCTGGATCGTGTCTGTCTGGCTCACCCGCCTCCACCAATAGTTTGGTATAGGAGGCTTCTAAGTCTCTGTAGCGGATCTCGGTCGAAAATGAGTCAAATGAGGGCATCATACCGTTCAAGTGGTTTCATTTCTACATCTCGTTTAGGAATATGTCAATTAGTGGGATTGACAAGTAACACTTACAAGTAGCACTTAACGTTTGAACAGACAACAGGGAGTGGCAAATTTGTATAGCCCCTATCTGCAATTTATCGCGCCACCCTCCTTTCGGAACTTGGACCCCAAGCAACGCTTCGCCCCCCTTACTTTCCATGCTCAGCACGCGAGCAGAGAGTCCCACTGCCCAGGAGTCGTACGAGCTGTATGTATGCCTAGTCAAGTGACCACCGCGATCAGCGACTTCATCTGCACGGGTTTGACTGATGGCGGATCGGCGGCAAGTGCAACTATGAAACGTATCTCTGGCATCAGGACATGATCATGGCGATTCCAAGGTTATCCAACCTGAACTCATCTCCATGAGTAGAAAGGGGATGGTCCCATCGGTACTCGCCGGCAGCACCGCGAGCCATCAGGCCCATGATGTAGTTGGCTCGGATCAACTTCCGAACTTCCGGGCGTTGGACCACTTAATGCTAGGCCTTCTCTATTGCACGCAGGGAGCCATCAGCATCTTGCGGAGCAATATGCAACTCTCAACGGCGCGGCATTCTGGCCTGCTGCCCCTTTCAAATTTGGATGATACGTCGTCTTCGAAAGATCGGGGGAAGACAAGCTCGAAGCGTCGTGGATCCGGCACTCAGCCTGTCAATGTCATCAACCGAACAAATCTCGGGTTCCATGCCAGTGTTGGAGTCTGAGTGGAATAATTCGAAATGTCAGATTAAATTATACTGGTGTACCTATTGCAGTCTCCCTAAGCCAGGATCTCAAGAGCAGAACGTTTTCTGCTGATCGAGATGCGGCACTGGAAGCCCAGATAAGCGGACCAATTCAATATGAAGAGTCGGACTTCTCTTGAGACTACTCAGTACGTTTCCCCTGAATTTCCATCTGAGAAGGAGCCCTCACTTTCACCGGAACTCATTTATGCGCCGACGAACAAGGTGTTAATTTGGTGGAGAGATCTTTGAATTCCCATCTCCGCCAGACACTGGGATGGATTTCTTACTGGGGAAGAAGAGGATCATCCGCTTCGAGTCCTGCCATCACCCACTATGCAGTCCGACTCAATGGTCACTCGCACCCTTTGCTGGCATATTGGATGCTGGTGACAGCGAACGGGTATGGGCAAATCTGATAGAAGCTAACCCCGTCCGTTGCTTGTTCCTAATCGGTCCTTGCTACTACGGGGAACGGCAAGATCTGTGTTCCAACATGGGTCCGAGAAGTCACAAGTACGATCGAAGATCCATACCTGGATTTGGTATCAACATTTCTTTCCATCTAAGGTTTGGACCTCTATTGAGCTCCTGTATTTATCTCTCCAACCAAGCGGGTCTTCTCTCGACCCCATCGCCGAATATTCAACGTTTGTCCAACTCCTTGTCAGCTTCGAATGGGTCGAACGAAGGCTCTCTTCGTTCGACTCATCAAAAGCTGTCAAGGAGTAATTGTGTATATTGTTGGCAATAACTGTCAGAATTGCTTGAGAACGGGGGAAAATACATGGATATCATCGAATGCGAACGATTCGTCAAGTCGAAGACGCCGGCTGTACCCTTCACGGCGATCACCGCGGGGTTTTTTGGTCGCATTCTTGCAGGGGCGTAATGTGTCGGGGTCATCGTATGGTATTCCAAGGTGCGCTGTTGTTTTGGGACAGCATGATAGTCGATCAGTCGAGTTGGGAAGAGGCAAGGAAGGAATGAACATTGTGATAGTAAAGTTGTGAAAGTGAAAACAACCGAGTGACTATGCACCTTGTTATCCTCCCCGTAATCCTCTTCGACGGCCCGTTCCGTGTCCATCCGTGGGTTCATCCCGTGCAGCTGTGTGCGAGATGTGTTAGTATTGTGCTAAGTACTGTACTGTCCTGGACATTGGTATACCTTGTGGTGCAGGTAAATTAGCTTTGAAGGTGTAGACTGATTAGGTTAAGGGAGCACACATGCCTTTTTGTGGTTAGAAACGGAGAAACAAGCAGGTGAAGTGACCCAGCTAAGTCGATCAACTTGACCATCCCTGTGCTGCAGCGAGAGAGATCTTATCCACGACTCTGGGTAAACTATAAGGTTACTCAACCATGGCGAGCGCGGATGGACAAGGCCACCTTCTATCACTCAAGGTGATGCGCGTATCTGTGCGTCGTCACTTTCATAGCATCCCATCCTCATTCTAAATGACAAAGTCTTGCTGTCACTCATAGCGACCCGGACTCGCAAGTGCATGGGAACCATTCTATTCAAGCTCATCCTCCTTCTCGGCGCATTCTACCGCGTCTATTCTCTCTCTGCAGGGTGCGACCCCGCTCCCCGGTCATCCGAAGACCTTGCGCGATCTTACGCATGTCTCCGAGTTCCTCACTCTCCCTGCCGCATTTGGAGCCATCCAACTCGGTGAAACATTCTCTTGTTGTTTCTCTGTGAACAACGAGACCCATGCAGCTATCGATGGCGTGAGCGTCCGTGTCGAAATGCAAACCGCGAGTTCGAAAGTAACGCTTGCTGAACTGGGTGGTACGACGTATATACTCGCTGCAGGAGACGGTCTCGAGCATGTCGTACAACACGAGGTGAAAGAACTCGGTCAACACGTCCTTGCATGTACGGTCTCGTATCGGCTTCCGCCTGGGTTCCATCACGTCCCGGGCCTGGCGGAGGGATCGGACGATCCGAGCTTGCAGATGTTTAGAAAGTTTTACAAGTTTTCGGTGCGTTTTATCTTTCGTTGTTGGTTGATGCTTGCCAATCACCGGGCATACAGGTCACGAATCCTCTGTCGGTAAAGACCAAAGTTCACGCTCCAAAGTCTCCCTCTGCCCTCCTTGACCCACTCGAACGCGAGAAAGTCTTTCTCGAGGTACACATACAGAACATGACGCAAGAAACTATGTGGTTTGATCGGATGGAGCTCGAATGCGCAGAAGGCTGGCGCGCAGTCGATGCCAACCGGATGCTCGAGGGTACAGACGACGACGATGTAGGTGGAGGCAGGCAAACCCAACGAAGCCTTTTCTCCGGATCGATGGCGCTCATGCAGCCTCAGGCAATCCGGCAATACATCTACATCGTTTCACCTACCATAATCCCCACCTTCCCGGTGACCTATCCACCTGGGGCGGTCATCCTCCTTGGTAGACTTGACATCTCATGGCGTTCCAAATTTGGAGAACCTGGACGCCTATTGACATCCGTGAGTCGATCCTTCTTTCCTCCGTGTTCGTGTGCAGCTAACTGTGATCGACCTCGCATAGATGCTCTCCCGCAGAATTCCAGGTCCATCTCCACCAGCGTCCATCCCTCCCCCAAGCGCTATCCCACCTTACCTTCAACGAGCTCCAGGCACACCCTCCAGCCCCGCTCGCCCCCGCTCTCCACAACTCCCACCTTCCCGTCCCAGCTCACCACCCCTTCGACCCGGTTCACCCTTGCGCGGTCGGACACAGCCTCAATCCCAGCCCCAGCCCCAATCCCAAACAACTCCCCAAATCCAACGTCCTCAATCCCCAGGCGTCATCACACCCTCGACACCACGTCTTCCCACTCAACCTCTCGCTCTCCCTCTCGACGTCCCACCACCACCGCCATCCGATTTAGACGTCGACCTGGTCGTCGTGCGTCGCGCAGGCGACGGCGCCACACCCCACTTTGGTACGCCATTCACGCTGGGACTTCGACTTCAACTTGGCGCATCACTCCCCCGAGGTCGTCATCGAACCCTCTCGCTCGTCATTCAACATCTCACACAACGACGCGTCTCTGCACGAAGCGTTCCTGAACTTGCCGTCGCCGTACCGCTTATCAATAGTACCCCGGGGACATCCCGATTCTCGTCCTATGCTTCTGCGACATCCACTGCATCTCGCACACAGTCACCCGTCGTGAGTGACCAGACACTTGTGTCGTCGCCTCAACGACTTGTCAGTACAGGGGGCGACCCACTGCTCGCGCTTCCCCCGCCTTATTTCGAGACACAAGACGAGGCGAGGAACGCGAAACTCGAGGGGTGTTCGTTCCTGGGCTCATCAGCAATCCCGCTCGACCCTATCGAGCTCGTTCCAGATGATAACACGCCCTCTGACGAACCCTCTGGGTCTTTCAGGGTGGAAGCGAGTCGGGAGTTTGAGCTCACGTATTTACCGCTTCGTACCGGTTTCGTTTGCGTGGGCGGTTTACGGATCATTCTTGTTGGTGATACACTTTCAGACGTAGGTATGGAATCGGGTGGGGCTACGAGTACGGTGAGGGAACCGCGGGTGGTAAAAGAACTCGACGTTATCGCAGAGGTATGGATCCAGTCGTGAGAGAACGTTCGTATTATTCGTCTGCATCTATCCTATGAATTCGCTTCCACTTCGAATTCCACTGTTGTACGATACCACAAACAGATAAAATGGATTCCACCATGCATACGTACCCTCCTGCGCAATGATCAAGCAGTGATCCACGGGTGACTAACGAGTTGCTGGACCGACACCAAGGCATGGTAACGCACATCCGAGTTGGGATGCGTCATAAGCTCCATCGCGCGTTTCTTCGCACCGAGATCCGTGATCACCCTATACCGCGTTTTAGGCGATGACTACTCTGACGCGGGCGAAAGAAACAAGCGGGACTCACTTCTTGCCTCGTTCGTAGTGTTTAACGTATTGTCCAAGATCGTGGACTGCGACAGCGAGTACGACAGGGTCTTCGGTGCCCAGCAGGCGAATGAGGATCCTAAAAAGTGATCCTCGGGTGAGTCCCAATTCGTTGAAAAGGGAGCGAGGAGTAAATGAACGTACTTGAGCTGCTCGTAATCCTTCTCGTTC
Organism: Chalciporus aff. trinitensis; assembly: GCA_038089015.1. Classification (NCBI taxonomy): domain Eukaryota; kingdom Fungi; phylum Basidiomycota; class Agaricomycetes; order Boletales; family Boletaceae; genus Chalciporus; species Chalciporus aff. trinitensis. The sequence goes on along the minus strand of JBBPJZ010000378.1, from coordinate 624 downwards.
AGCTTGGTGGCATTCTCTCGCCAGAAATCTTCCGACTCGTGTACGGGCGTCCAAGAGAGATGACCGGATGCGAGCTCGGAGACGTACTCATCGTATGTGCTTTGGGTTGCGTCATACGAGTATCCACAGTGGATGGAATGTAACCTACGTTAAACTTTGGAAGTTGTGTTCTAGTTCGTCCCTTACGAATTGGACGTCCTCGAGGATGTCTTCGTCTGAGAATTTACGCGTCGAGAGGTTCCTGGAGAAGGGGAGCAGCTGCGCAACCAACATGGCTGGTAAGTTGGCAGAAGGCGCTTTGGTTATCAGGTTCTAGTAGGACGAAGTCATGAGTCGGAGAACTTGAGTGGAAAGAGGATGTATTGCGCATACTCGGAACGTAGCAACGATTACGCGAATGACCTTCTCTTTGGCTGCCGCCTGCGCAACCGAGATCAATAGGGGTATTATATCGAACTTCCTACAATCATCGATAAAGTAAACTTCGATAAAGAGGACGAATATGCGCATATACGTACTTGTTGATCTGTGCGGCAACGTCTTGTTCGAAAGACAGCAACCACAAACAGAATATGACTTGGTAGCTCATTTGTGGGCTAGGTCTGTGACGAAGGATGTCTACCA
>JBBPJZ010000377.1:0-21893 GCA_038089015.1 Chalciporus aff. trinitensis | reverse complement strand
AGATGACACCCTCGAAGGGGAATGCATCGCGATGTTTCTCTGTCAGAAGAGGGTGAGCATGATTGTCAATGACTGGATATGCGAATGCAGCCTTTGCGAGCAGAGGGAAGATTGGACCCATGTTCTACTGATGCTCGTACAGTCGAAGCGTATATGGACAGGGGTATAGTGCGTAACTTGTGGTATTGGATGACATAATCGATCCACATCTTGTCAGATAACCAGGATGCCAGTTCAACTCGCAGAACTAGAACAAGCAATCAGAGACGCATTTCCTGTCTCTCACCTCCAGATCGAGGATCAATCCAGTGGTTGTGGGGACAGCTATGCCGTCCTCATCGTCAGCGAAGTGGGTATTCGAGTGTGTGCTTGGGCATCAATACTGACTCTGAACAGGCGTTCGAGGGCAAGGCGACACTTGCAAGGCATCGATTGAGTACGTAGCGACAACCAGCGAAACGAACGTCGTTGACTCTGCGCCACCGTAGTCAATGATGTCTTGAAGGCCCAAATATCCCAAATGCACGCGTTTTCCCAGGTGAGGAAATCACATCCTAAAATCTTTCGGAACATCGCTAGATGCTTGTCGTTTTCCAGAAAACATTCACCCCAAAGCAATACGAAGCATACCTGGCAAAAGGACAGTGATCGTGTGTAGGGTTTCGTGGTGCATCGCCATGTCAAGCGCGGGTCAAAGCGTCACACGCCACAAGTCGATTACAACAAAACTGACCCCTTGCCTCGTGTTCACCGTCGATCAATCATTTGTGGACGTTTTGCCTTGTCAAGTCGTGTTGCTAGGAACAATAACTACCCTTTGTTTGCTTTCTTCGTCTCTCACCTCACTCATCAGCTCCGCTTGAGCTCCCATGATTCAGGGTAGTGCCAAATGCGAATGTGTGGGTCCATGCGGATCCCGGCGGTACAATGGGACTTTTGGCTGGCACCAAGCACAGGACATTCCATAGCCCCATTTCGTCGATGAGTTAGGCCCCAAAGAGTGCACTGACCTGTCAAAGTTCAGCGCGACGTCGAAACGTAGCTCGGGCCACAATGTAACCGCTTGAACGCCACTGCTTCAAAGCGTTTCGCCTCCACATCCCCATGATCAGTTCTTTCGCCACAAGAGTTTCAGTATGAACAGGATATAAAAGCTGGGCTATCGTTGGGGTGGATCCACATCCATCATATCCGCAGCGACAACCCGACCTACCTTCCACTTTGTGAAACCCAACCACTCGAAACCATCGCCACGCAACGTGAAAATGGACCAACCCGAACAAGGAAGCACGTCATTTCTTCCCGACCACAACGATTTCGAGAATTTCTGGGACAGACTATCTGCTTACTTGGAGAATCTTGAGCAGATGAACGAAGCCCCTGAACTTGACCCGCTTATGCCCTCAGATTCCGGGACATCAGATCAAGATGCAACCGTGATCAGCTCCTACCTCGACCTCGCCACGTCTCCCTCCGGATACAACATATCCGACGCTGAGCTGACAGCGCTATTGGAATACGTCACATACCAGAATCCACCCCGCGAACACATCCTCTCCTCCTTGGCGGAGCTCAGGACAATCTTGGAGGCCCAATACACACAACCCAACCCTGCGGCGTATAAGTACGTCTGTCGTCGCCTCGATTCCATCCTAGACACATATGACGTTCTCGAATCCACGGAACAGACGCAGGTCGTGAGCACGCTCCATGTACGTTCATCGTGTCTTCGTCAGGACTTTGGGTCCCCCTTCTTACGCAGGCCTCGGACGTTATAGCTCGCATTATTTGTACAACAACTCGCTGTCGAATGGTCGGTGTTATCACAACCTGATCGTTTCGCCTACCAGATGGCCAGTGGCCATCTTGCTACCATCGCCAAAAAGGCCTCGGACAAAATCACCTCGGACGAACTCAAGTGTACGTCCCTCTCCCTAATCATTTGCCGACTTTACTAACCCCCTTCGTCCGACTCACTAGTGGAAGCGATCGTCCTTTATGCTAGCGCACAAAAGGCGTTTATTGATATAGTCAATTCGTGGGGTATCAACTCATACATCGCTGTTGGTGAATGTGCACCTCCGACCGACCCAATTAACCCGATGGTCAACGAAGAACCAACGTATTCACCATCGCCACAAGTACCTCTAGATTCCATACCATCAATACCGGAACTGACCGATGCCCGTCTCCCTCCGAGTCGACCCGCAACCGCTGTTTCGCCGCAAGAGAAGGCTATGGAAATGTTCAAACAATCCTTCTGCGGAATGGGGTCGTTGACTCGGGCACTTTCCTTGCCAGTTCTTCCATCCTCCATATCGGATCGCTCTCGCTCACCGCATCAGCCATTCAAGGCCTTTCCTCGGGGTAACAATCTCCATTCTTTGCCAGGGATAAAGGAATAGACGTCCGCCTTATTTCACCAACTATGCACCCTTCTTTCTTCGTCTTCGTATATAGATATATATGTCCCATGATGTATGCGTCTTATCCATGCACAATCCATGCACCCGCCATCCTTTCAGACCCGGACATAGGCCTTGTCCGAATCCACTGCTTTGATCACGAACCACCAGACAATCAGACGACCACGCATTCAAATATCAACGAAGTCAAAAAAGAGCGTGTTCGCAAGTGATCCAAATATCTCAAATACAGTTCCACAAAGCCCCCGACCTAGATAATAGTAGCAACCACGCCCCTCTTCGAAGCCTTCCCATACTTCCCAGGGTACCACTTTCCATCGTCAAACTTCGGGTCTGGGTGGTACTGCCCGTCGTCGTTGCGCTTGGCGTGGGTCTTGCCCGGGTGGTACTTGCCATCGTCAAACTTTGGGTCAGGATGGTACTGACCGTCGTCAAACTTCTTATCGGGGTGATATTGACCATCGTCGTTGCGCTTGGCGTGGGTCTTGCCGGGGTGGTACTTGCCGTCGTCGAACTTGGGGTCGGGATGGTACTGCCCGTCGTCGAACTTCTTGTCAGGATGGTATTGACCGTCGTCGTTGCGCTTGGCATGCGTCTTTCCCGGGTGGTATTTGCCATCATCGAACTTCGGGTCAGGGTGGTACTGCCCGTCGTCAAACTTCTTGTCAGGAGGGTATTGACCGTCGTCGTTGCGCTTGGCGTGCGTCTTTCCCGGGTGGTACTTGCCATCGTCGAACTTCGGGTCAGGGTGGTACTGACCATCGTCAAACTTCTTATCGGGGTGGTATTGACCGTCGTCGTTGCGCTTGGCGTGCGTCTTTCCCGGGTGGTACTTGCCATCGTCGAACTTGGGGTCGGGGTGGTACTGCCCATCGTCGAACTTCTTATCAGGGTGGTACTGACCATCGTCGTTGCGCTTGGCGTGCGTCTTCCCAGGGTGGTACTGACCATCGTCAAACTTAGGATCAGGATGATATTGGCCGTCGTCATAGCGCTTCGAGTGGGGTTTCCCGGGGTGGTACTTGCCATCGTCGAACTTCGGGTCTGGGTGATACTGCCCGTCGTCAAACTTCTTATCAGTGTGGTATTGACCATCGTCATAGCGCTTCGAGTAAGATTTCCCGGGGTGGTACTTCCCGTCGTCAAACTTGGGGTCAGGATGGTATTGACCGTCGTCAAACTTCTTGTCGGGATGGTACTGCCCGTCGTCGTTGCGCTTCGAGTGGGTCTTCCCTGGGTGGTACTGACCATCATCGAACTTGGGGTCAGGGTGGTACTGTCCGTCGTCGTAGCGCTTGGCGTGCGTCTTCCCGGGATGGTACTGCCCGTCATCGAACTTGGGGTCAGGGTGGTACTGTCCATCGTCGTAGCGCTTCGAGTGAGTCTTCCCAGGGTGGTACTGCCCGTCATCGAACTTGGGGTCGGGGTGGTATTGACCGTCGTCGTAGCGCTTGGCGTGGTTCTTGCCCGGGTGGTACTTCCCGTCGTCAAACTTGGGGTCAGGATGGTATTGACCGTCGTCGAACTTCTTGTCAGGATGGTACTGCCCGTCGTCGTTGCGCTTGGCGTGGTTCTTGCCGGGGTGGTACTGACCATCGTCAAACTTGTCGGTCGAGTGGAGTTTCCCGGGGTGGTACTTCCCGTCGTCAAACTTGGAATCGGGGTGGTACTGACCATCGTCGTAGCGCTTGGCGTGTGCCTTTCCTGGATGGTACTTCCCGTCATCAAACTTGGGGTCAGGATGATATTGACCGTCGTCAAACTTCTTGTCCGGGTGGTACATTCCATCGTCAGACCGTCTGAGCGGAGAAGGAAGGTTCCCCAGAGCAGAAGAAATGGTCGTTACAACGCCTTGCACCATTGCCAACACTCCCGCGGGCTGGGGGGTTGGGGCTGCAGTCGCCGCAGAAGTGGTCGATCTCTCGGGAGTGGGGGTGACGGTGGGGGTGGACGGAGTGCTATCAGTGCCAGTCGCAGTGGTAGTGGATACAGAGCTGCTATCTGTCGCGGTGGGTGAAGCAGAACCAGTGGGCGTGCTGGAGGAAGGCCCCGGAAGGGGGACTGGAGCTTGTCTGCGGACGACTGGTCCAGTGGGGTATGCATCCAGCGCTGCAAGCACGATGCCGTAAGGCCCAGGAGTATACTGCCCATTGTTGTAGGTCGTCGTAGGGTATCCGGGGTGGTACTGACCGTCATCAACGTAACGGGATGAGGACGAGGAGGACGAAGAAGATGACGAGGAGGAAGATGAAGACGAGGAAGACGAGGACGAAGAAGAGGAAGACGAGGAAGAGGACGAAGACGAGGACGAGGACGAGGACGAGGAAGACGAGGAAGAGGAAGATGACGACGAACTGGAAGAAGGGGGAGGAGTGTACTGCCCGTTGTTATACGTCGAGGGCGGGTGGTACTGGCCATCATCATACGTGGTCGTCGGGTAGCCAGGGTGATACTGCCCGTCGTCGTAGCGCGCCTTGTGCAGCTTGGCGTGGTTGGCGCGGCGGGCATGCCTAGTGACCTCGGGCTAAAAGACGAATTCAGTGACAGGGGTAGCGACACCATAAAAATTGGACAGACCTGGGTCAGGTCAGCCTCGACTACGGGTGTAGGAGTGGCCTGAGCGCGAGGTGCGCCTGGATGAGCGGCGACAACGAGGCAAAGAGCGAGGAGAACAGTGAAGCGAGAATTGAGTTGGACCATGATAGTAATGTAGATAAAGAATGTGGTGTTCCTGTGGTGATAGTAATGAAGGGGAAGAGACGAAAGATGGAACGAGGGAAAGACGGCGAATGGGACTGGTTTATATATCCCAGGAGAAGACGGGGGGACCAATGAGAATCGAGGGTGGATGACGCTTAGAAATGCCTTGGAAGAGGTCTAGAGTGATGTCATGAGTCGATCAGGAATGCCGGGGAATAAGAACATTCGGAGAACGGAGAATTCCAAGTCTCGCGTCTAGATCTCTCTAATCAGTGAAAAATGGAGCGGTATACATGATCTCGCCAGGCAATGCCAGCGCGCGATGATTTGCTACGTTAGTTTGTGCAAAGCTCAGAGGGAACACGCACCTGCTTAGCATTGGGGGTTACATTGAGCCCAATGGATAACGTATGTGTAGCCCGACGCCGTTCTCGGTCAATTTCAATTTGATCAGGACGCCAAAGACGGTGTTCAGAGTTGCTTTGGAGTTGCTCCAACACTTGGTCGACGGGGCCTAGACGTCGTCAGCCTAGACCACGGGATGATATTGGCGCTGTGTCCTCAACGGCTCCTTGCAGAATGTGGTCCATCCATGATGCAGTGTCCTTCACTGACTCTACCGCCGCATTCCGAACGATACATAGCGTACTAGCACGAGCCCGTATGAAAAATGGAGCAGATTTTGGGTGCTGTCATGGAGGGTGTGCAGGACGAGGAGTTGGACGAGGACTCACGAATTTCACACGCCAGGAACCTTGCGGACATACCCTCATGCCTAGTAGTACACCTTACGCGCATCCCATTTTGTTGAAGCTGGAAAAATACAAGTATCCTTCTGTTTTACCCTTTCTGAGGTCGTTAGCTTAGTTGGACAACGTTGCTGTCCATCACGATGACTTTCCAGGCCCAACGACTGAATGCAACCACTGACATGGGTTGACGACGCCTAGATGCCTTTAGAAATTCACGACACATGGTCCAGGTCGAGAATCCCGTCGTCTGGGGGAGCCTTATCTTGTCCCAAGAGCTGATCACATGTGAGTTCGTCGATCTCCTACGAGCGCAACAGTGATCCCCAACCCCATTCTGCCTAACTTCCACATTTCTTTCTGGCATTTTTGCGGCAAATAGGTGAGCCGCAGCGTTGGGGCACCCCCGAATTCTATTTCTACCACGCCAGACTACCCCCACCCTCATCGGAATGCTCGTTACGCTGGTGTGGACGAAAGTCTGGCCCACCACACTGATCCACTGTTTGATAGCAATTTTGACATCGCCCAGCCGTAGCTAGATGCGATCAGGTATGAGTGTACACTATACCAAAATCCTCAAAGAAAGGCTTCACTCTTCCTTGTGAGTAGTGGTCTGGTAACGCATGGCCTCCATCATGATTGCAAGTGCATCGCTCGCTCGATCACAGCAGCAGAATGTGTTCGCGTATGCTTCAGGTGTACGCACTACTCGGCTAGGCCCGTGGTAGTGCCTCACTCAGAATTGACAAACTTCATGAACTGCGAAGAGACCCTGAGATAGAAGAGGGTGATGGTTAGAGTCGTTCGATAAGAATGAACCACGGAGAGTTGCGAGTGATGGGGGCAAGCGGTCACACGGCGAAAGTTGTATAGGAAAAGAACTACAGACAAATATAAGATCACCAAGGAGGGATAGAATTATGTAAACACAGAAGCGTTCTGCAGAGTCGCAACTTGAGATACTTGGTGCAGTCCTATTCTCGCCCCTGTTATAATTCAAGTTGCAAAACGAGCGAGAGCGGAATTACTCGTTCAGTCGAGGCCGCAAGACAGGCCCACAAGGTCTAAGGCTCTTGGATGCACTGGTAGTATTGGTGCGTCAGGAAGTGACGCTGGGAGCCACTGGGCTTGTGTGGGGGTCGATGATGAGCTACAGAGATCGGAGGGTTGTGAAAAACACGAGCATAGTCTCTTCCTCCGGGACTTGGATCGGGTCTGGCCTGGGTCCGTTTCCATTCTGCGCCAAAAACATGAGGCTGTTTATCTCGGGTGGATTGATTCCGAGTCGTATCGATCCGTGGATAAGAGGGGAACAGCGCACCGGGTAACCCAATGTTGCCTACTCGGCTTCACGCCGAGGGTACTCTCCGCACACGAAATTGATCAAGATGTCAACAACTGGTGAGTGGTCAGTCACGGCAGGGGATTACGACCTGCCACTGACTCCATCCAAAAAGGAAACGTCGCAGAAATAGACTGTGGCGAGAATATTGGCAGAATTGCCTTCCTCCCAGATGCTGCACATATATTGGCCGCTCGTGGACTTGGGATGAGTGTTCAGCGACGACGAAGGAGTGATGGTCGCCGAGTCGGTGCGGAAATGGAACCTGGGCCGTGGCACATGTTCGGTTCCATCGCTGTTTCGAACGACGGCCAGTGGATTGCCACCGCTATGCGGGATCACGGGCAGACGTATGGCACAGAATATGGCCGGGCGACGGTGTGGGATGCGTTGACGCACGACAAGTTCATGGAGATCAGACAGCCTGGACGCGGACGCTACGTAAAACGAGTCGATTTCTCGCCTGATTCCACCATGCTCATGGCCCTATCGAGCGACACTGCAGGCACCACCACCCTCTGGGACATCAAGACAGGTCGGCAAATTGCCACCCTCGAGCGTAATGAGGACGGATACGAGACCGTGACAGATATCAGGTTCTCGCCAGATGGCGCTCGCATTGCTTGCATCCATTCCTCGCACAATAATCCACGTGTCGTTCGGATTTTCGACAGCGGCGATGGATCGTGCGTCAGGGAAATTAACACAGGGAGATCCGTTTCAACCCTCGCCTGGTCGAGGGACAGCAAGCGACTCTTCGCTGGGAAAGATGGAAACATCATTTGTTTTGATGCAGTGACCGGGTCTGTTCTCTCTCAGCTGTGGGGAGCTCACAATGACAGCGATCATGACATGCCCTCCATAGCAACAAGGCAAAGCCTTGTCAAAACCGCCATATCCCTCACTCTCCCGGACGCGTCTATGTTCCTCGCGGTGGCGAGGCAAGGCTTCATCGTATCTGGCACGGAACACTCCGTCTCATTCTTGGACGCGTCTACGCTCACTCCAATCGGCTCGGTCCTCAAGCCAGCGCGATCAATAGTTGATCCTTCTGAGTTGCTGGCACTCTCGCCAGACGGCCTCAATCTTGCAATATCTGGAGAGCCTAGCAAACACAAAGTCACCATTTATCCTCTCAAGCAAATCATTCCACAGTCATACTTCGCCGACTCAGAGGGCACCGACGCACAGGCACAAAACGTAGCAGGGGAGAACGTGCCGCCCCGAGTCGAACAGAACGCCACCGTGGCATCATCGCCTACTGCCGTACGTAGCATGACGGTTCTTCTCCAAAATTCTCGCTCATTGACCTGGTTCGCTATCAAAGACTACCCTTCAGTTGCCTCTTTTGCGTGTCAGTCCCGCAGTCTTCGCTTCATGGATACAAGACGACCTCCCCGAAACGAAAGCAGCGTTAACCCGGGAGATGATGGACTCGTCACCCTCATCCCCGATTGATTTCGCGCTCGCTAGCCGTGCTCTCGTACATTCACGCATGCAGGAATGGCAAGCAGCACAGGACGACGCCAAAAAGGTAGTTCAAGAAACCCCTTTTCTGTACAGGTATTCACACTCGGGTTTCTGCAGTCGCTCGATAGTCAGTATTCGGTCCCGGGCCTTATCGCAAAGAGTGTCGCGCTCGTTGGCTTAAAGAAATACAAACGAGCATTTAGGACATTCGACCTCGCGCTCGCAGACGCACGATGTGACGTAAATGAGAGGAATTTGTTGATGCTTATCAAGGTGCATATTCTATTCCAATTACTTATCACTCCGTCAATTCAATCCTTTGATTCGACGCATCTAATAGTCTATCCTCTCGTGGATGGCCGGCGACTACGACGATGCAGTAGCGCGCGCAACGGACTCGATGGACATGGTGAAAGATGTATCGGTTTGCCTTCTCGTCCAAGTATATGTTTTCCTTCATCGTGTATTCTGAACGTGCTATTCACTCCTATCCTAGGCACAGATGTATCTTGACCTGGGGCGTGGATACAAGGAGCAAGGCGACCATACGCGTGCGATTCAATCATTTGAACTCGCACGGGTGCCAGCAACCTTCCAGCCTACTCCGGAGGTGCAGGTCATCTCTTTGGTAGGTTTCTAAAACCATTGAAATACTGGGGAGATTGACTTGAGAAGATTTTTGGATGGCGTTTCGAGGGTCTACAAAGTGCTATTCAACAGCAGCTCCGTGAAACATTACTCGATGTACAGTCCAAACGTGATACCGTAAGGTCGCTTCTCCTGGAGGACACTCTTCCAGAGGACCTCTGGAGGACTGCTAACAGAGCAACGTGGATAGACGGTGGGTTTAGTATCGAACTGTGATAGATAATATCCTTAATCTCACTTCCAGCATTCGTGGCACATCGTGTCGTGGTTCTGGAGCAAATAGGTGATAAATCTGTCGAGAATGACGACCGCGAGGAAGCGCTCTCGCGATACATGGCTGCTTTATCGCTTAGCCCAAACAAAAACAACAGTCTTCTGACAAAGTGGGCAAAGCTTAAGCTGACTAGGGGTTCATGGAAGAGTGCTCTCAGTGCTTCGACGAAGGTATTGTTTAGACAGTAGTGTCGGGGCTTACCTGATGTCGTTTGGTTCACAGTTCCAGGTTACTAGATTTGATGTCTATCGGGAGATATGCGACGCTCTCGAGAGTGCCGGACAGTGGCTTGAAGCCTTCGAGTGTTTCCATAAGATGGAGGGTGAAATTAAAGGGGTTGAAGTAAATCAATGGCATCATGGTGAGTATTTCCTGACATCTGGTGGTTCGTCCTATTTAAACTGCAATTATTAGTTTTTGAGCGATGGCTCCGCAGGAAGCTGTGGCGGCGAGCATTTGCAGCGACTCCCGCACCGTCACATGATGAAACCATTCAGCTCTGTTCAGCGGCACTGTTTCTCCATCCCTCTAACCGCAAAGATATTCTTGTCAAGCGAGGAAACACATTGGCTTTGGCAGAAAAATGGGATGATGCTCTGCGTGATGCAGACGAGGTACACATCTATTCATACTGCCATACGCCCGCTCAGGCTGATAGATCATTCTAAGGTAATTGCCCTCAATCCTCTTTCCCATCTGGGTTTTCGGATGCGACATGTGGCACTACTCGCAACAAAGCACTATGATGAAGCGTTGGAAGCTCACAAGATGATGTTGTCGAAATTGCCAAATTCCCGTGATGCGGCAATGGATGGTCAGTGATATTTTGTGCTCGTACAAATAAATAGGGATTGACCTCGTGGTACAGAGCTCTATGACCAATATGTTAGTCCTTTGGACGTCGAGGCGGCAATTCACGAGGCTGTCGAACGGGCTGCCCGCGATTTGCCCCGCATTCTCATCGACACCACTACTGGGCGTATACGTAATAAATCAGAGCAGATATCTGCGTTCTTTGTAACGACCACCTTCAAGGAACTCCGCGCCTCAATGACGACCAAGATTGACCAAACACGCATTGAAGATGCTGTCAAGATATTCTACCGATACGTGATGTTCTCCCATACGTGGGAGGGCCAGGAACCTACCTTCCAGCTTGTCGAGAGGATTTCTGTCTATGAGCTGCAGAAAACGCCGCAGAACGAGAAACTCATTGAATTCTGCTTGATTGTGCTAGCAACCGGGTTCGTTTGGGCGTGGTCGGACACGTGTTGCATCGATCAGAAGGATCAAGTGGTGTTGCAGGAGTCGCTTGTTTCCATGTTTAGGTGGTATCTTTGCTCAGCGTGGACGATTGTCTTTCTCCGAGGCGACGGTACTCTTGAGACTAGTCGTTGGATCACCCGGGTGTGGACAAATCAGGAGTACGTGGCGGCGAAGAAGATATGGTTCTATACTGGCACCACAGCGAAGTGGACACCATACCTTGGCTTGCCCGCGACGATCAACAGCAATCACAAGGATGATCCACGGATCAGGGAAGCAATGGTGTCGAGCGTAAAGGAGATCGCAGCCCGTGAGCCCTTTGCAGATGGACTGCAGCCAGGTCTCGATTACATCCGGGAGAAGCTGTGTGTTGCTGCGACCCGTAACACCACGCTTCCGGAGGACTTTGCGTACTCCTTGCTCGGTATCTTCGGGGTCTCCATTCCAGTCATCTACGGCGAGGGGGAGAGTGCAGCCCTTGGTCGTCTCCTTGGTCACATTTTGACAGCATCGGGAGACGCAAGTATCCTCGCTTGGAGGGGGGAGTCTGGAACCTTCCATAGCTGCTTCCCTGCCCACATCACGGTCTTCCAAACCTTGGCAACTACCCACCTTCCCGCACCCCTCAGCGACGTTGAGATAGACTCAAACGTGCAGTCCTTAACCCCTTCTATCACTGCCTTAGCCATAAGCCTCTATGACCAGTTAATCCAGCTTCCCGTTCCCTCGTTCTCAGCCAATCGGATGAGGCTTCCATGCATTATGTTCCCGCTGGGCCCTATCGCAGCGATTCAAGGTCAATCTGGTCGTCTTTATCGCGCGAAGACAGCTGCCCTCGGTGAAGTCGATGTTCCGACAAAGGCGCAACTGCACCACCTGGGTGGGGCTCTGTACTTGATACACCCTTGGCTCCACTCTCTTCTTCTCGACCGCGAAGCTTCGCAGAGCCCCGCTGCTCTAGAAGACGTCCTTGATTTACCTGCTCCACGACAGGGAGAAGTACTCCTGACGGACCCAGACAGAACGAACTCGGTCAGGGAACCGGACTGCGAAAGTAAGTTGGTTTCACTGCCCAGTCAATCCGTTTCTGAGTATTATGACACAGACTCGACTTGCAAGCCAGACTCGGAAGATCAATTGCATCCTTCACTATCGACCCCATCTCCCACTCCCAGAGCACCCGTACTTGACGCATCTACGCGAGCACTGCGGCTCGTCGCTCGTCTCAGACAACCATTTGGTGCACTCTTACTCACCTTGACAGACCGAGGGTATCAAAGGGTCGCAGCGGATGCAATTATCACGGTGCGGCTGAAGGAGGATGTAAACTTGAACAGTCTGATAGACAACATACGTACCATTGATGTCTTGTAAGATTTACCTGGGGGTATCTCAAGGAATCGGACGAGTAGTTCAGGAGCGCTACAAGGGTACCAAATTCGGAAGTGAGACAACCGTGTTCTGCTGGTGCTGCGAGTCGGGAGTTGGCATTGTGAAGAGCTGCTGAGGGTTGACATACGTCTACTAATCTATGCCTTCTAGAGCACCCACATGCTCGTCTTTAGTCCGGCCAAGCCGACGCCGAACCAGATTATAGCAAACGACATTGAAAGAATACCGAGAAGCTGCGGTAACACTGGCCCAAGACGGTGCCAAGCATCGATATATTGTCCACTGTTCAACATGGCCCTGATAGCTCTTCCAATGGTCCAGATTTCCCGTAGTAGGTGCCAAGGTCCGATAAGCACCATGGCACTCACGTCTTGGGTTGTTACACCAACGACCATCTCGCTAGTGGCAACAATCCATTCCCAGACGACCTCATACCCAAAGACTTCACCCTCAGTATCCTTACTGTCAGTGGCATCTTTTTAGACAAGATATCTTCTCGTTCACTTACCCTCCGCGCGAGTGCATTCAACCTCAAAACGATGGACGAAATCGCTAACAACCACGTGAGATGCAGGGCACTTGGGCACAACAACCTCCACTGTGGTGATGACCGAATCGTGCTCTTTGGCGGGGACATACCAATGGATGTGGGTCCAATGGAGGATGGCAAGTATACGTTGACGGGGGAGTGTTATATGCATGGGATCATAGTAGGTCAGGTGGTGAGGACTTGAAGAGGACAATATCCTCCGGGTGTGGGGAAGCCATATGTATTGAATGACGTGAATTTTCCGCAGCTTAAACTTGAATTAGTGGATATTGAGCTTGTATGAGGGGTAGTTCGTACCATTATGCTCAGAACAAATACCGACATGACTCTTTCAAATCTGTCTCGAGGTTCTGATTCAGTCGTTTTGCCTTTGCAAGAGGCTTCCACCAAACCCTGTCATTATAACATGCCCACGAGTTTGGCAGAGAAGGCTTCTATTAAACACCTGGTCTGACCTACAAATCAGTCTAATCAAGTGAATCCGTCTATAAGCGCGGAAATCACGAGGCGATGACCAAGCATCAATCGATTGATCTGAACTTTAGTACTGAGACGAGTACACCATACCACGATTAACTCATCCTTTCCTGCCCCTGTTTTGCGAGTCCTGTCCTCCAGCGAGACTGGCAATTATGTCGTCGGTGAAGACTGGTGAGTAGAGTCAGCGAGTCAGATTGAACCTGACTTGCTGACGATGTAACAAGACGACTTTGTGGAGATAGATTGCGGCATTACCAATGCCGATGTTGTGGTCGGGTTTGCCTTTCTTGACTCCGCACATCTATTGACTGGCAATGGGGGGAATCTCCGACAATGGCGAACGAGCGATGGTTGTCAAGTTGGTGCAGGAAAGAAGACGGAGAACAGTGTTACGTGCATCGCTGCATCAAACAACGGCCAATGGATTGTCGCTGGCATGTGGAAAGGACTGGTGATTGTGTGGGATGGAGAGACGCATGAGAAGTTCACCGAGATGAGGCACAAGAATTTCGTGAACGCGGTGGATTTCGCGCCCGACTGCACTGCGGTCGTAACAGGATCGGCTGACAGAACAGCTTGTCTCTGGGATATCAGGACTGGACGACTCCTAACGATGAAACACGACAGGGGTGTGCAGTGGGTCAAGTTCTCGCCAGACGGTACTCGCTTCGCCACCAGAGACGATGGTGTGTCTATGCTGCAGGTCTTTGACTGCATCGACGGGTCACTTGTCACAAAGATCAAGGGAGACCCGCGTACGTGGTATTCGACCTATGATGTCGGCTGGTCGTCGGATGGGCGGCGACTCTTGACCAACCCCCACGATAAAAAAATCACGTGCTTTGACACAACTACAGGGTCTGTGGTCTCCGAATCCCCTACAATGGGGATCCCATCACAGTGGCAAGGCAAGGTTTCTTGGTGTGCCACCCATTTAACAGTGGTTCTATCTCATTTTACGACGAGTCTACTTTCACTCAAATCGCTAAAATCAATATAAACAAGCGATCGTTTCGACCAACCAGCCTGGCGGACTCATCCAATGGAGAGACCTGCGTGTACGATATCTCCCTTGCACCTGACGGTCGCTGCATCGCAGTCCTTTTGGGGGAAAGGTACACTCGCCACAAAACCATCGCCATTTATGCTCTTGAACATGTCCTTCCACGGTCCTACTTCGTTGCCACGGATAATTCGCAGGATAATCCACCACACATTGCCACCGATTTGCACCCGCAGGACGCCAACCTAACATCAACACCGCCCACTGTCGTGCGTAATATCCAGGTTTTTTCAATCTCTGCAGATTCATTTTGTTTGTAAGCCCACTCTACCACTCCTGCACATCAGTCCCGGCGCATTTGCACCATGGATCCAAGATGACCTACCCAGAGCGGAGACTACGTTGTCAGAGGAAATCACAAACTCGCACTCCCCAACTCATTTCGCGTTTGCTAGCCGCTCTCTCGTACATGCACGCCTGCAGCAATGGCATGCAGCACAGGATGATGCCGAAAAGGTGGTCCAAACTTTTCGAGTCTGTAAATGCACTTACAGCTTCGCAGTCCCTTGAAAACCAGCGATCCGTCATGGGCCTCATTGCAAAGAGTGTAGCCCTCACTGGCCTAAAGAAATACAAACAAGCATCCAGAGCGTTCGACCTTGCACTCGTGAATGGACGATGCGACGAAAACGAGAAAAACCTGCTGCTGCTTATCAAGGTATGTATTTTGTACTAGGTTTTCATCCTCTTGATTCACTTCATCCAATAGTCTGTCCTTGTGTGGATGGCCGGAAGCAATGATGACGCCGTAGCACGGGTAACAGACGCAATGGACATGGCGAGAGATGTATCACCTTACCTCTTTGTGCAGGTGGGCGCTTTCCTTGATTATGTATCGCAAACGTACCATGAACTCTACTCTAGGCATGGATGTACCTCGACCTTGGGCGGAAGTTCAAGGCAGAGGGTGACTACAGACGTGCGATCGAATCACTCGAACTTGCACGTGTACCAGCGATATTCGAGGCAAGTCCAGAACTGCAAGTGATCTCCTTGGTAAGTGTCTCAGACATCGTGTAACCTGGGATGTGGCTTACCTGAGAAGATTTTTGGATGGCGCTTTGAGGATCTGTACAGTGCAATTCAACACCTGTTCCGTGAGACATTGCTCGATGTCCGGTCTCAACATGATGTCGTACGCTCATTTCTCCCAGACTGCATCCTTCCAGATGAGCTCGAAAAGAGCGCAGCTGCAGGGCAGTGGATGCATAGTAAGGTCAATACCATCGCAGTAACCCAACCCACTGAAATTGTACCATTAGTATTCCTGAGGCATCGTGTGATGGTACTTGAACAACTCGGCGACAAAGCCGTCAAGTCCAATGAACGTGAGGAAGCAATCTCACGGTACATGGCTGCGTTGTCTCTCAGCCCACCCATCAATGATAATCTCGTAACAAAGTGGGCGAAGCTGAAGTTCAGTGAGGGTTCAAGTTCATGGGAAAGCGCTCTCAGCACTGCAACTGAGGTATTGCTCAAACAATACTGTCGAACTACTAGCTGAAAATGTTTGGTTCTTAGTTCCAGGTTCCCAGATTTGAAGTCTATCGGGCGGTATGCGGTGCTCTCGCTGGCGCCAGACGGTTAATAGAAGCCTCCGAGTGTCTTCATAAAGTAGAGAGCGAAGTCGAAGGAGTTCGAACCAACTCATGGTATCTTGGTAAGTATCATCCCATATTTCATGATTAGCATTCTTTGATTTTCGATTTTTTTAGCATCTGAGGTGTGGGTTTGGAAGATGCTGTGGCGTCAAGCATGTGGGAGTCCCCCCACACGATCGCACGATGAAATCATACGTCTGTGCTCGGCGGCTCTGTCTCATTGTCCTACCAATCGCAAAGATATTCTTGTCAAGCGGAGCAAGGCACTAGTTTTGATAGGCAAATGGGATAATGCTTTGCGGGATGCCGACGAGGTAGATACCTATACGTATAATCTAACGCCTACTGATAGATTCCTGTAAGGTGGTCTCTCTCGATCCAGAGTCCCATTTGGGTTATCGTATGCGACACACAGCACTGCTTGGAGCCAAGCGCCATGATGAAGCACTGGAGGCCCATAAGACAATGCTATCAAAGCTATCGGCATCACCAGACAAGGAGATAGGCGGTCAGTCACATTTGTGCTTGGACAGAAGAATAACCACTTATTCTTGCGTTATAGAACTCCATGACCAATACATCAACCCATTGGATGTTGAAGCGACGATCCGCGAGGCTGTTGAGTGCGCCGTCCGTGATTTGCCACGTGTCCTCATCGACACTACTACTGGTCGTTTGCGCAACAAATCAGAGCAAATATCCGCCTTCTTCGTCACCACCACTTACAAGGAACTACGCGCTTCGATGACAACCAAAATCGAGCATGGACGCATAGAGGATGCCGTCAAGGCATTCTATCGATACGTGATGTTCTCTCATACATGGGAGGGCCAGGAACCTACTTTCCAGCTCGTCGAACGAATTTCCGTTTATGAGCTTCAGAAAACCTCGCAAAACGAGAAGCTGATCGAATTCTGCTTGATCGTGATGGCTGCTGGATTCATATGGGCATGGTCAGACACATGTTGTATCGATCAGAAGGACCAGGTGGTGCTGCAGGAGTCTCTCGTGTCGATGTTCCGATGGTATTATTGCTCGGCATGGACGGTCGTCTTTCTCCGAGGGGATGGTCCTCTCGAGGCAAGTCGTTGGATTACTCGGGTTTGGACGAACCAGGAGTACGTTGCAGCGAAGAAGATCTGGTTCTATACAGGGAACTCGGGGAAGTGGATACCCTATCTCAGCTTGCCAACGACGATCAACGACAATCACAAGGATGATCTGAGGATCAGGGAGGCGATGGTATCGAGCGTGAAAGAGGCTGCCGCACGCAAGCCCTTTGCGGATGGACTTCAGCCTGGTCTGGATTACATCCGGGAGAAGCTCTGTATCGCCTCGACCCGCAACACAACACTTCCCGAAGACTTCGCATACTCGCTACTCGGTATCTTCGGTGTCTCTATTCCTGTCATCTACGGCGAGGGCGAAAGCTCTGCACTCGGTCGTTTACTGGGCCACCTTCTCACGGCGTCCGGAGATGCGAGTATTCTCGCTTGGACAGGGGAGTCTGGCAGCTTTCATAGCTGCTTCCCCGCTCACATCACCGTCTTCCAAACGTTAGCGACTGCACATCTCCCCACACCTCCTAGCGATGCCGAGATGGACTCTGCTGTTCACTTGTTGCGTTCTTCCGTAGACGACGCCTTGGCCACGAAACTGTACGAGGCCATGAAGCTCTACAACCAGCTCAGCCAGCTTCCCGTCCCCTCGTTTTCCGCCAATCGAATGAGGCTTCCTTGTATCATGTTCCCCCTCGGACCTCTTGTAGCAGTTCGCACAAACCGAGGGTGCCTTTATCGCGGGGACACCGTTGCCCTTGGAAGGGTTGATATCCGGACCAGTGCAAAGCTTCATCGACTGGGTGCTCTATATTTGGTTCACCCCTGGCTTACTACCCTTCTTGACCGACGGTTCCCGGAGAATATCAGGGTTACAAGACATATACTCAACCCACCTCCCCTCCTGGAAGGTGAAGCGATTATCGCTGATCCAGATGAAGTTGATTGGCACACTGAAGCTGTCACGGGAGATGCCACAGTGTCGGGCGGTGAAGGGACTCTTCCGGGCGGTGAGGCGAAAGGGGATGACAGAGTTAATTTGGGTGGTGACCCAGACTCCAGTGGTAAAGGCGACAGTGGAGGCGGTGAAAGGATCCATGAAGGTGGTAGAGCAGATTCGGATGTCAGCGGTGAGGCGCACTTACATGGTGGAACAGACCTGGGGGGTCGACTAGCCTTGAGGGATCCCAGCGATGTTGAAACCTCCTCGGAGGATCAGTCAGAAGTTTCAGACTATCAAGACGCGCTCTCGATCTGTCAATCAGACTCTAACGATCTTGAACCCTCTACGGTGCATGGTTCATCGTCGCCGTCTTCCCAGACGATCTCATCACTGCTGGCACTGGATGCGTCAACGCGAGCATTACAACTCCTTGCCCGTCTCAAGCAGCCGTTTGGTGCGCTTTTACTCACCTTGACGGACCGTGGATATCAGAGGGTCGCTGCAGACGCGCTTATCAAGGTGCAGCTGAGGGAGGATGTTGATTTGAACGAGCTGATCGAGAACGTGCGTGCGATAGATGTTTTGTAAACTTTACCTTTCATACCCTGGTCTGCATTTCACTGTGTACCTGTACTGGTTTGTCATTGATGTATGCTTTCGAGGTTACACTCATCCTTGTACATCAACTACATACATACTTCACCTGTCGTTCTTTCCTCGTTTACATACTGGGTCGTGTCGGAGTCGGTATATCAAAGAGTACAGGTATCGCTATTTACCTGATAGCTCGGTTCTTTTGTTATTGTACAGGGGAACGAAACTAGCCTGTCCTCAGGCTGTTGTAGCGTACATTCCGCTTCGCGCGGCATCGGGGACCAAGCCATAGCGCCATCCTGATCATCAGCGCAGTAGCGATGCTTAGTCCTGCAAGCAGGATGTATGTCCACCCCATTCCAAGAGCCTTTAGCATGAGGTCGATGACTGCAACCATAGCAGCTCCTAGGCCACATCTAACGATGTTATTCTATCGTCTAACCGTGAGTCAAGACCCCAAACTCACAAGGAGGATACTCACGCAGGCTGACACAGATGAACCTTGGGTCGGCATCAAGTCAATTAAGAGAGTTTGAAGTGTATTCCCCATAGCGATTCCCGTGGCTGCCACTGTACAAGGGAAGCAACGCATCGACTTTCTCAGTGCCCATAGATATCTCGAGCTAAAAGAACTCACACAATATCTGCAGCACCAGTGGCACCGCAATGTTTGCCCTCTTCTGGAGTGACCATCCATAACCAGCTACACATACACTGTAGACGAGCAAGTACCAAGGCATCATGAGCAACCTTGCCTTCTCGATAGGGAAGTTTTCGTGCTTCGCTCCTTGGTCAGGGGGAATGGGGTTTTCTACATCCGTCGGGGTATCCCGTGCAATTTTCTCCTTCATCCTCCTGTAATCCCTATCCAATAGCCTCCCGGTGAACAGAACACCAACGATAACACCTCCACCAATGGCCATGTAACACAACCCTACATCAGTCTCGTTTAGGAATGGATAGGTCGCGTGAAATAGAGTGGAAATAGTGGTGGTCACAGAGTAGAGGATCGAGGACAGAATTCCGTTGAAGATCAAAAGATTGATCACATCAGGGTAGGTTAGTACCATAAGCGGATTAGAAAAGGGTGGAGGCGGGGGAATCTCTGTCTGCATTTTCTGCCGGCCGGCTCCGACAAGAGGAATGAGCGGCCGGTGAATTCTTGACGGAATTGTGCTGCCGTCGCCAACGAGACGTCGTAGAGTTTCGGGGAGGAAGCTAGAGATATTGGGTTGATTCATATCAAGGGTCAATGTATCAACAAACTAAGAACCCACGTCAACATGGCGAGGAAGTATGCCATGGAAAGAATGCAGAGGAGCCAAAACATCCATCTGTTTTAATGAAGGGTGAGAACTGAATGTTGAACGCTCTACCGACCAAACAAGGTACCTACCGCCATCCTATGGTTTGTGCTAGGGCACCGCCGACAACAGGACCAAATGTTGGACCGAACTGATGTTTATGTTTATCATTTGCTACTGTCAGGCGAGACGACAACTCACTTGGGGTCCCAATGTGAACAAGGCAAAGTGGGCCCCACGCTCGGCGCGAGTTCCAATGTCCCCAATGATACCAGCCCCAAGCGCAATAGTGCTTGCAGACCCAGCAGCTTGAACGCAACGCAGCAGCATCAATAGCCAGTAGTCTGAAGTTGGAATTAATGCAAGACCGATGCAGGCTGCGCTTAGAACCAGCAAGCACGCGAGAAGGATTGGACGCCTTCCTACGCGATCTGCCAATGGGCCCCACAACATAGAAGCTAAGGGGTCGATTGTCTAAGCATGGAGCGGGTCTGGACAGCAAGGAAACTCACACGCAGCCTGAAAGACCATGTACACAGTCACGGTCAAATTGATAAGTTCGCCAGACTTGTCAAAGGCCGCCGCTATAGTGGGGATCGCAGGAAGGTACATGTTTGCTGCCAGGGGACTTGAAATTCATTCGATTGAGTAGGTCTTGTTCGATACGGCCATACAAAACCTCGTAAGCCTCACCTGAACAAACCGGCCAAGGATGCCATGGATAGGATGAACCACTTTTCGGCCGGTGCGTATATACTGTATGGCTTTTCCGTTTCCTCTTTAACGGCTTCTAGCTCCTTGGGCTCTGAAGGGGTCAACGTCGCGTCGTCTTTGCCTTGCATCATTCCCGACACAAACTTGGGAGGAGGTGCACCAGCACTTTGTTCTATAGTTGGCTCGATAGCTGTAACATTAGGGTTTTGACTCATGGCACTTTTGTCAAGGAGTCGATGGAGAACAATAAGATGGAGGATGACGGTGGGTGTTAGGTGCCGCTCAGGAAATGCATACTTTTATACATCCCATGACGTAGAAAAAAATTCGTCATGCACCCGACTTGTAATTCACTTCTGAAGAATACTGCTACAATCCCGGGCGAAGATATAGGGTGAGATCGAGGTTCATCGCGGACCCGTAGCTATAACTCACCTCAATTCTCCGAGTCCTGGCTTCCGTCTAATCTCAACTCACAGGGACAACTGACGTGCACGAAACACTCACTGCCCGGGACGCAAAGATCAACTTAAACTGCTCGCTATGACCGAGTTAGGAGGTGAAACGTTAACGACAGACGTTGTCAAGGGAGTTGTAAGGAACAATACTTAAGTAGTACATTGCACAGAATATTAATGTCAGAACTGAAGCAACGTTGTAGCAGATGCAGTAGTAGTAGTTACGCTATCCATTGGTCAGGCACAGCCACCGAACTTGGTAAGGTGGATCCAACCCTATCATGATCGCCTAGGCCCCGGGGGCCCCTGACCTCGGACGACGGAGCATTTACTATTTAGATTAGAAATGTCCACGTTATGAACCAGGCACTCAAGTGGGATCCAAATGGCGCCGAAATCTCCTCGGAAGGTCAATCGGAAGTTCTAGACTATCACTGTGACGCGCTCAGACCTGGATGATCCTGAACTCTCTACGGTGCATTGTCCATCGCCGCCGCCTGCCAAGACGATCTCAGCACCCCTGGCACTGGATTCATCAACGCAAGCATTACAACTCCTTACCCATCTCAAGCAGCCATTTGGTGCACGTTTACTCACCTTGACAGACCGGCGGCGTGGATACCAGCAGGCCATACCGGTACTTTGATGCATAAAACTAGTATATTGTAGTAACAATTATGATGCAAAATTCACTAAACTGCTCCACTGAGTGATATGATGCATTACATGACACAGTCCGAAGATGATTACATAAAGTGCCTGAGAAGCGGCCAAAAGCAGCCACTACTCCAGCCCAGATTGGAAATCTCCTAGAAATATGTTTTCCCCCTACTACAGCTGTTCCCACATATCATGTAC
>JBBPJZ010000376.1:0-21899 GCA_038089015.1 Chalciporus aff. trinitensis | reverse complement strand
CATTGACAGCGAGATTGGCCGCTACATTTGCGATTCCGAGGATAGAATATCCTGTGTTCGAGTATACTGGATAGGTGTATGGTGGAACGACCGGTTGACTCTCCGCAACGCTATCGAAAACCTCCTGATAGGAAGGGAAGTCGCGGCCATTGAACCCTGGGGGTCCCCTTCCGAAAAGTGAGTTTGGCCAATGCCCTTCTGCATTTCCAGCTGGCAAGTCTCTACCGATACCCGACATATGAGTCATGAGAGTGCGGAAAGTTATTGGGCTGTAGTATGTGTGATACCGGAACTGTGGGCACACAGACGTGATGGGGTCATCCCTGCATAACGAGTCAAATGTCTCGTGTTACCGATTGCTAAAACGGTTAGGTACTTACAAGTTGAGGACCCCGCGATCACGAAGAATAAGCGTCTCTGCTGCTGTGAATAGCTTCGAGATAGACGCAAGTCGGTAGATTGAGTGTCTATCCACCGTTGCACTCTCTGACTCGTTTGCACGACGTTTCCCCCAGAAACCCTCGTAAAGCGGACCATCGGATGATACAATGGCCACGCTGATACTATCAATTCCTCCTTCTTCAAATCGGCGCTGCAGAGCAGTCTCCACGTGTTCGAATGCCTTCTGTAGTGGGGGTTCGACTGCGGATGGAGGTTGGGTTGCTAGCAGAGATGGAAGGGGTGCATGACACTGGTGAGATACGGATCGGTGTCCTGAAGGCTGAGTCGAGGACAGGGATAGTATCTTTGAGGGAGCGACGTGTAAAAGGGTTGCGAGGGCAATGACGTTCAGCAGTATACTCCATTGCACCCACCGCAGACTCAGAGCTTGGGAAGAGTCGATTTGAGTTTGCGTCGGCGCCGCGTTAGAAGGAGCTTCTTGTTTCGCCATGGTGTTAGCACCCCAGGGATAAGCAATCTTACCAGTGAAACTACTGGTGCTTAATAGTGCCAGGGTGTGGGGTTGGTGTGGGGTTGCCTACGTTCCAGCTATCATGATTCATCGGGGCGAGGCTCGGAGATCGAAGTTGGCGATAAGCGGGCCCTAGCCGCATGTAGCGAGAACCGGAGACTGATGAATCATGATCCAACGCAGCTCACTTCGGACGTCGAAGTTTGCATGCAACTGAGCTCAAGCCGAAGTTGGATACCTAAACCTAGTGGTCTGAATGCGGCCCTCTACCGGAGACGATAGCTGATGTGAATGAAAATGACGAGTCTAGATCTTGTGATCATCCGGAGCATCATTAATATGGGGTTTCACCACAAGTAGTAACGCTCGGTACCGTTCAAGTTCGTTATGTTTGGACTAACGTCATTCGAGACTCGCTGTATCATGGCCGACGACGTCGAGGAGGTCCTGACGCACTGTTGACTCGCTTGATCCTTTTTCTTTCGTTTAATCATGCTAGGTTTCGCTGGGAAGCCTATGTGGTAATTATATAAGAGGGTATGCTCTCCTCCGACATATATATTTAACATCTGACGTGGCAATTCCTATACTTCCTCATTGAATGCGGAGACTTCCCTGTCATACGGACGCCGCTGTCCCCGGGTCGAACGCTGTCGGATCCGTTCGAGGCAGATTGAGACGGACTGGAGGATCGTCTGCACTGCAGACTAGCTGGCATTTGATGCGATGTGTGCGGAGGATGACACTTCCATCGATGCAAACTGTAAATACCATGTATTCCGATTCACTCCGAGGTTTAGCCATGTGCGGTGCGTTTCTCAAATCGTACATCTGAAACGAAGTACCTTAATTCCAACTTGCAGCTCGCCTCATCCCTCAAATTCGTTGCTTCGCTGTGCGAAGACTTCCATGTGATCTCTCTTGGCGTTGATTCGTCTATATGCCAGAACGGTAATAAGGAGTGACACGGCCCCCATCCCAACGAACATGATTTCCATGGCACCATCTACAACAGTCTAAAACTGACTCAGACATCGGATAAATGCACAGGAAAATGTACGATGATGAACAGACTTGCCTCCAAGCAAGAATCGAGGCCGCCATCCAGAGTACGATAAACGTTACACGTACCCACAGAACGCCTGTACTTCCCTCCAAGGTTATTTGCGAACCTGTAGCCAACAGAGGCCATCCGCGTATACCTACGGTTTGTTCAATCTCGCTTACCATCTCATATATCCAAGAACCCCAGCCCAGAGTGGGAGGGGATCAAAACACCGCTTAAGGTGACGCAAAAGCGTGATTTGGGGAGAAAGAAAGGGCTGTAAAGGGTGTATAATCATCCAAAATGGCAAAACGAAGGTTGTCTATCGGGCTCCGTCCTTTGGCTGGGGACTGTCGGTGGCTCGGAGCTTAGGTTGGACACCACGTGCACACCGCAGCAGCCGTTTGAGACCAAACCACCTACTTTCAATTCGAAATATATCGCAAAAAACGCATCAAGACCACATCATGAGGCACAATTTGATCAAGGTGTGATAGTAGAAAGGACTCTGTGAGGGTATAAAGATTCGTTTGAAATTGAGGAAGACAAATTGTACGCGGCACGTAGTAATCTTGAATGCATATCGAATACAACTACAAGGGTAAAGAATCCCGTATGAGATAAATACTACCAACGAAAAACGTAGTACTAGTCAGAGCGACAGCGAGGCCCCCTATCCAAGCGCTGCGTGCCAAGTCAATATCGCTCCTATCAGGATTGATGAGATTGAAGCCACCCGTATGGCCCCAAGAGTAAACACTCGAGTTACAAAAACAATTATCATAGACTTTTGAAAACTGGAAAACGGAGCTGGCAATGATCCCGATGGCATTGTAGATAGCGATGGCTTTGCCTATCCATCGTAGCCAGTTCGCGATCTTGCCAAGGGTCTGAGCACTAAAAGGTGCGCGTCCAGGGTGTGGTGAGTGCGTCCTAACGAGACTCGATGGGGCGCCTGAACCATCGGTCGAAGGGACGTCTTCCTCCGACCGAACGTCCACCTTTGGGGTGCGAATCACGTGCATCGGAAGAGCAACGCTACGTGTGCTCTCGTGGACTAAGGAATTTACGGATGCGGGCGATGGGGGAGGAATGGTGGTCTCCGGGTCTTTAGTAGACGGGTTATCCATCATATGATGTGCGTAATATCCAAGGATGCTCGACGAAACAAGCAAAACCCAGACCAGAGTCGACAATGCTCCATACGACAAGTATGCAAAGGAGCGACAGCCAAGCCCCTAAAATTGCCGCACATTGAGACAATTTTCGTGACGCGAATGTGAAAGAGAAGCTTACGATGGTGGGTGTGAACCATGCCGCGAGAATTGCTGCACCAGCTGTTCCCCACTGGAGTAGCAGCGACATAAGGGAAGCAATCACCATGTTGAAGAACACCCCAGGTGGCCACAAAACATCTTCTCCAGGGTATTCGTCGATGTCTGGGTGAGAATACGCCACAACTTGTTTGCGAGTTCCCAGACGGCTCTCTTGCGTGGCATGTTGACGCACGTCTACAGTGATAGGCTGTCCATCTGCCCCCTCTCCATTCAACCACCGCCGCTGAGCTGCGCGGTAATATAGCGATGCCACGTAGACAGTCTGACACCACAGAAGTGTTCTCGAGTAGTTGAATATGGGAGGGATTCGTGACTCGTCAGGAGAAGTGGTATTTCTGCCGTGCAGTTTCCAATCCGGGCTGGGGCTGATGGTAAGGCCGAAGTTGCATGTAACCTGCGTTGGAGGCGCATTGGGGTCATTGCAGTCCGCAACAAAAACATGTTTGTTTGCTTTGTCGTATGCGTCATGCAGGCGCTGGTAGTCGCATTTCGGTGACAACACCAACCACCCCACAACAATTGGCAACAACCAAAGCCACACAGAGCCAGTTGCCTCACCGCTCTCTTGGATATTCTCCGCCACGTTCGAGAGAGAGTCAGCGACATTGAGCAAGTAGGCGATGATGACCCATGTGAGAGACGTCGCAGAGGCTATTGACCACATATGCGAGTA
The DNA here is from genome assembly GCA_038089015.1 of Chalciporus aff. trinitensis. Lineage (NCBI taxonomy): Eukaryota > Fungi > Basidiomycota > Agaricomycetes > Boletales > Boletaceae > Chalciporus > Chalciporus aff. trinitensis. The sequence continues at coordinate 17,931 of JBBPJZ010000376.1, read as the reverse complement.
GTCGAGCTCTTGAGCAAGCGTGGTCCACCACCCGTCGTTCTTCGGATGAACAACAAGGGATTCGAATAGACCGGATTTCCCAAGGTGAATCCGAAGTGGTACCTGCTGGAGGCTGCTGAGAACAGCGACTACGGCTCGTCGGATGGAAGGATTGGGATAGTCGATTGACGAAAAAAGCTCGTTGTTGACCCATCTAGCGTTCAGAAGGGTCATATATAATGAGTAGCTGGCGAGCATAGGGGAACCGACGGTAAGAAGAGCAGACATGAGGTTATCCATCCTGCGATTGGCGCCGAAGGGGAGTTGTGATATTAATGCGAGGTAGGGAAGAAGCCATGCTGCGTATTCCTGGGAGAACACAGACCATTGAAATGGCTCCTGACTGTTTCCACAAGAAACACTACAGCCGCTATATGACAGACCTGTGGACAGATTTGCGGCGTTACTTATATTCACGACATCTCCGTTGCTTGTACGGAGGTATGAGAGTGCGGTTGTGCTGTTTGTGTTCAATACAGCGCAACTCGGGCTACTTGCGTTGGTGGCGCAGTTTAGCACATCCGCGAGGCATTGTGTAAAATCGGCCGCGATTCCACCAGTGACGAAAATTAGACAAAGAAGAACTGGGGTTTTGGCTTTGGACGCATGTCAGGCAAGGGCATCAAAGCATGGGGTGTAGGCAACGACTCACGTTTCAAGCAATACCGTGGCATGTGATGTAGAAAGATTGAGTCCTGCTCGTGGGATGTACGTTAGCATTTATCTGGAAGCTGGTTGCCAGTGGCTGGGTGTCTGTGCCACTTCCCGGGCTGTGGTGGCTGGTCGTTAACCGTGACTTGGGCTATTACGGAAAGGATTCCAACAACCTAGATTCTTCGATAGTTTATTTAAATGGCTCACCGCATACATACCGAGGGGCATCTGATGCGCCCAGTGCGGTGGGTGAGGTGAGCGTTCTATAAAAGAAACAATGGCTGGTCTGATTAGGATACATGGTGATACCATGGGAATAAAGGCAGATGCCACTCGTGCTGCCACACGAAACCCTATGTACATTGACCCTGGAGGCGCTTGATAAGGAGAAGCCAACCTGTGGCAGGAGCCATGACGATGTGACAATCGATGGTGCGTGCCATCAGTAAGACTGATCGAAGAACAAACTCACTTTACAAGCCTTACGTGCCGCGGGCTTACCGGATTCACCGACGCCCCGGGACGATTGATTCTATTTTTTTTTACCCCGAATATGTTCAGAGCATATCGACCGCCTGATTCGATGCATTAGTGCACAGCTCAAACTGCTCTAGCTGCCAGAAATTGCAACACATCCAGCCCAGCCATATTCCTCCGTCCCTGGCTATCAGATCCTGTTATTGCTAATCAAGTTTTAGTGTTGTTAGCACAAGACTCGAAAAATACATACTAGCATGCCCTTACTGGCAAATGAATGGCTTCTGGGCGTGATGCGAACATTGGCCCAACCTTGCTTTGGCAGGTTCGCGTTTGCTAGCTCTATCTATCGTTCCATTGCCTGCCTGAGCGGAATCGTACAGTTTAGCATTGCGGGCCACTCATAGCCCGGATTGGTCGGTTTTGTCGTGGCAACTTGTAAGTTACTTCGACAAAGAGCACGCTTACAAATGGCTGACGTCATCTCAATATACCCCTTCTTGAGCTGCTAAGTAGTCGACCAAATTTAATTTTACTAAGGTTGGCGTCGTGCGGAATCAGCGAACCCTACTTATTGTGAAAATCAAATCACTGCCCATCAACAACATTTTCAACACCTTTCCGTCACGGTAATATTCAGGTTCGGTTCAAACCAATCATTGTGTCTACGACCACGCACATTTATTCTATGCATCTATCGAGACTAAAATAATCGAAGAAATCTTTACTTTATTTCAGTCTAGTTGTTTTTTTGTTAGGATGGATGCTCAAGTTGTTTTTTGGTTTTTGAGACAAGTGGGGTTCGTTGATTCCGCACGACGCCAACCTTACATTTTACTTTCTCAAGTATGCAGTTCCTTTCGCCCACACAAGAGCCAAATTGCAAAGTACATGGGCCTATTGCTATGCTTAGCTCTCTTCCGTCCACCTTGGCGTTTCGGCAAATATCAGCTGCATAGACGGGTAACGATCACCCTCCCACACAGCCTCTTCAGCGACAGCCCGCAATTTCTGGACTGTCTCCGCAGAAAGTGTAATACGGGCAGCATTCAAGTTCTCCTCAAGGTACTTTTTCAATCATATCAGGCACTGGCGCATACAAAAGAACTCTGGTGAACATACCTTGATTTTTTTAGTTCCAGGAATTGGGATGACATCGTCGCCTTGCGCGAGGAGCCATGCAAGCGCCATTTGTCCAGCAGTTGCATTGTACTCCTTACCAGCATTTTCCAGCTCCTCTGCTAGCTTCAAGATCTTGGGGAAGTTTTCCTTCGAGTATCTGTGTTGGTATCGTGCAATGAAAGGATAAAGATACCCATGCATGAGTTAGCTGCTGAATTGTCGCCATTAGAACTGACCTTGGGACCTTTCTCCTGAAGTCGTCCGCATCGAAATCGTCAGGGGATTTCTGTACGTCACTCCTCTTAGTTCTCCTCGCAGTGAAAAGAAGCCGTGAGGACCACTCACGTATCTACCCGTCAGCAGGCCTCTTCCGAGTGGCGAATAAGCGATGATCTTGATTCCGAGCTCTCTCGCCACCTTCAGCACCTCGTTTTTCTCAATATCGAGTGTAAATGGTGAATACTCGACTTGTAACGCGTCGATGCGGTGGATAGCACTTGCGCGACGCAACGTGTCCGCACTGCACTCAGAGAGACCAAGGTATCTCACTTTTCCTGCGCTGTGAATTGGTTGATGTCGACAAGCGCTAGTGACATATGAAAAATCACGAACTCGACAAACTTGGCCATTTCTTTGACCGTGACCTACAGAATAAGCAAGGCGTTAAGGTATTGTTGATTACCGACCATTGCGTTCACTTACTTCGATAGCCACATCTGGGTCTGGTCTTTTTCATGTGTGCTATTTGTATCTTCGAGTTTCAAAGCCAATGCAAAACATAACTCACCTGTGGAGGTAGTAGAGATCGATACAATCGACCCCAAGACGTTCGAGAGACTTCTCGATCGACACACGGACGTTCTCACTGGATCCATCGACGCCATGTTTCGTGGGTCTGTCAAAGACGACACCGAACTTGGTAGCGAGGAAGATCTGGTCGCGTTTTCCCGTCCGCTTGAACCTACAATGTTTGTCAGATCTGGGCTGCACAAGCAATTGACTTGATGGCGTACTCACCATTTTCCGATGAGCACTTCACTGTCACCGTAGATGTTGGCTGTATCCCAGAACGTGCAACCACTTTCGAACGCGGCATCAAGAACCTACACGTGTCATTGATAAAAGTCAGCACTTCCAAGCTATCACCGTTGAGCGCGTCGCAGAGTCTGATACAATACTGACCTTGAATCGTTCCTCATCTGATTCGATCGCGCCATAGAAAGCAGAGATCCCCATCGCACCGAAACCGATGGCGGAGACTGGGATATCATCATGAATCTTACGCGTAGGGTAGGCCATCTTATCCAAGGTATGCTGAAGCTTTCCAAGAGTGATCGATAGTAGAACCCTTCGCCGGTCCAAAGAACGTATTTAAAGTGTTGAAACCGCTTACCTAAGACCCTAAGACACATGTCGGCCATTCGTCCTCGTAAGTGTCACGGCCAGAGCGTTCACTGCCATGATAACGTCAATTAATAGAAGCGGCCCGAGAGTCTTACACCTAGGTGATCGTGACTTTGATGACGGTTTGTAGTCCAGCTGATCCCAAATCCACCCCTCCTTGGTTGCTGAAAACGCAAAAGCCCTCCTTGCGTTCTCCTGCGCCTTGCACCCAGATAATGACGAAGGGGCACATATTTCCCAATCCAAAACTATCACGTACTGTTCATGAATCGGAACTTCGGATCCGGGAAACTAACGTACGTGCCAATGTTGGCCGCATGCCGGCCGTCCTTGTAAGCGTCACGACTCACGCTCCAAACGAAGACTTATGACCTCAAGAAGCGGGCAGACCTATTGATAAATCCATCACTGACCTACTCGCTTCTAGGGTAGGATGCCTCCAAGTAGTGACCCAAACATTCAATCTGAGCAGTTATTTCTCTTACACTTGCGTGATTTTCACAGTGGAGCCTGAGCGCGAGGCGAGACGGGCGGCGAGTTAGGAGGTTCAACGAGAGACTGAAGAACCTCCCAAGCGACATGTAGTGTACGTCTGCGTGGTCGGAGTACTAGCTGAATATCGGTTAAGTGGTACAATAAGAAAATTCTAAGTACCCCGATTTTTTTTCGGTACCATGGATAAGGGGATCAAAGCTGAGAGCATGGTGGTGGCCTCCAGTCGCCAATGAACGCCAATGATTAGAGGTATTGAGTGACTCACGAGCACGACCGTGACTTACTAAACGTATCTACAGAAGATTCAAAATATCCACGTGATCGAGGGGTAATTTTCTGAATGTACAAGAGCAACTCCCACCCGGGTTGCCCACCACGTAGGACATCATTTAATAACTAGTCTTCGTTTCCAAAATCCTTGCCTGAAACAACGAATTTCTTGCTCCTCCCTCTAACCCCCACCTAATATACATCCATATACCCCCTACACCGCTCCCACAACCTCCCCCACCGTCCTCCATCCCACTCCCTCACCCTCGTCCACCCTTCCTGCTGTGCTACTTTCTCAATCCAAATCAACACCGAACACACCGCAAAATCTGCATATGTGAGTTCATGTCCTCCCATCACCACCACCCCATCCCAATTCCCATCCATACTCGCATTCCTATCTAGAATACCGGCTAGGAATGAAAATTGAGTGCGTACGGCCGCCCAGGAATCTTCGTGGCCCATGGTAGCGTGACCGTGACTGTGACCGTGGGTGGGGACGGGGAAATGACTCTGGACGTGACCCGGGAGACGCTGATGACTCAACGGGACCATGATCGGTAATAACGGTTTCACGAATACGTCTGTAATATAGTGAACGAAGAGCGCTTGAAGCGCGTGTGTGCCTTCGGGAATTACCGGGCGCGCTGGATACGTTCGTTCGAGGTATTCCATGATCGTATTCGTGTGGGTGAGTACGACAGGATGATGTCGCGAGTGAATGAAGGTGGAATGGGTTGGGTCGACGATGGCGGGGAGGGTGTAGACGGGTCGGCCGTCTGGTCTGACGGAGGTGGGAGCGGCGTTGATGGAACGTAGGGTGCGTTCGATTTCTGGGAATTCGACCCAGCAGGTACGATATGGTAGGCGCTTGTAGTTCAATATCAAGCTAAAATGATAAGACCGTCAATTTCGAATGCCAGATAGAAGGCAAGTGCTAAGAAAATGGAATCAACTCACCGAATCCGCCACACGTTTGGTGCCCAAGGCTGGGTAATACTTGAAGGCACGTCATACAGGATAATCATCGGTTGAGACATTCTAGAATCCGAAGTTAGGTACGCATGTGGAATGCTCACGGATCATCGTCATCGATCACTTATGAAGTGGATTGGAAGAAGTCGCGCTGAATGAACAAGGCCGATGTTGAAGTAGCGGTTCGGAAACAGAGTGAATGCTGTATGTGTTATCTACCACCGGAGGTGGTGCTCCCGGTATTGACTCACCTGAACGCCAAAGGGTTACAGGCAACACTGTCATCGGAGATAGGGCAGAATGATCATCCGAGACCTTTACGACGTAGTAGGAATGTTTGGCATCGTAACCGATGCATTTGAGAAGCGTCCTTGGGGTTTTACTGCGCGACACCAGCAGAAGCTGGTCGCATCCTCTTTTCTGCGACTTACCGCCTCCGAGCTGTTGAAAGCAGGACCCCCATGAAGACTGAAATGAGGTGAAAAGTGTCATTATGCTGTGAAAAGTGTCATATTGCTCAGGGACTCAGCTGAAAAACTGAACACCGCGCAGTACAGTGGCTGAGTTCAAGCTTGTCTCACTTGAAGCTTCTGAAAGCAGTGCTGTCACGTCACGCTATCACAAGCTGTGCACTGTGAGGATGCCACTCAGGGGCTTCCCACATCCGAGAACAAGAACGACAGGATACCATCTGGCGAGAAAATACGCGATACAATCGTATTTTACCAGATTTTTTAGATATAAATTTAGCTGGTAGAGGACAATAGGATCTAATTCGATTAACGTCGTAGGGACTCAACACCGTGGGAAGCCTCAAAAGCGCCCAAGGAAAAGGGTCCGTATATGGTTTGTGGCGTTGCGCACAGCACTTGGATGCTGTGGGGGAACTGCCCCTATAGATGAGCACTATGATCCATACCTGGAATACTATCTCAAGGGTAAACTTTTGTCCATGAAAAGGCGATTTGCTACGACCGCCAGGGTGTCTCCATCGATAGCAATGCAGTACGCGAGTGAGACTGGGGTTGTTGTTTGCGAGCCTTCTACTTGCTGGTAGTAATCTATGGTGTGTGGACCGTCGGCGCCGAGGAGATAACCGAGCGAGCATGGAACAATAGAGCCTACGTTGCCCAAATTCATATCTCCCAGGATATGGGGTGATATTATGATAGGGAATCGCCGCACTGAACCCGAGTGACGAGGACAGGCGTCAGTGAGCCAGGGTCGATCGACGCGCCACGGAAGTCGGTTCGGACTTGTTTAATAGGGTACAAAGCGTGTTAGGTACGAAGAAGAGCGGAGCATCACAATGCAAGGATAGACCTAGAACGATCGGACCCGATCGTTTTATAGTATGACTCGATATATAACGGTAAGTGATCATCAGACCTTCAGTTCGGAAATGAACTAGGAACTCACATGTCAGTTTAGGTATCAGATTACACAAGGATGGTTATATCCATGTACCAAAATACAAGGGCGCAGCGCACCGTAGCATGAGGCACCCATTGTTCAGGGAATGACAGGGATCCTAGACCGAAAACGAGAGATCATTGTTGGAGGTCCACTTGCTGTGTACGAGTAGCCGATCTATCTACGAATAACAACGTGTAGTCGTTATAGGGGCGCAAGGGCACAGGAAGGGCGATAAGCTGTCTTCGTGGGTGTTCTTGCACCTCTTGCTTACTGAATAAAGCCAAATAAAAATCTAAGATGGCTTCAGCGATGAACAAGTAGAAACTTTGATTGAGGTTCGTTGGCGTAAATAGCCTCGTTTCGCAGCTCGAGCACCAATCAGGTCGTGTGCACGATCGTCATCCTCTGACACGTTGCATTCTGAAAACGCGGTGAACTCGAGAGATGACTCGAACAGCACCTGATCGATGTCCACTGGAATCGCGGGGTTGAATGAGATTGAGCGCACAGGATCCGAAAGTTGCATGACATTTTTCTCGGCCAATTGCACAAAATGACTCACCAAGATTGCATCGAAAAATGGAAGAAATCAGCCAATGAGCCAATGGTCAGGTCACCGAGTACGGCTCAGTTTGCCTTGCTCTGATTGAGGTATTGCTTACGTAATGTAGTACATTAGCTTGTGGGTACCTTCTCAGAAGAGTGACGGCAACTCGTGTGGATGCTTCGATCTAGCTCCTTTTCTTCTCCGGCTGCTTTGTAGACAACTTGAACTGTTCTACCAACTAACTAGTCTTACTACCTCTAATGTCATCTACCCTCTAATCCATCCAAACCTCTACATCTACACTCCTCTTCACTCCTCTAGTCTTCGCCATGTCGAATGACATACAGAAGGCCGACCAAATCGCTCACAGGTTCTACACAAAGCTCTGTCTCGTCGTGAGCGATGCGAGGGCTACTGCTGAGCCAAGGTCTCAGGGCAAGGTCGACAAATGGGTGCGCTGACTTTGCTATCATTTGCATGTCGTCGCTGAATCATTGCTTTCTCCATGGGGCGGATGTTTCGCATCACAGTTCAACCTCGAGGCGCCCGACTCTGACCTCTTCAAGGATCACCTCAGAATTTACCGCGCCGTCTCTTCTGCCACACTTCCACCTCCTTTCGAACTCCAGGTTTTACTTTCCATCCCAGAACTAACCAATAATCAAGTCCTCGTCTACCTTGCCCCTGATTCGTCCCGTATTCGCATTGACCCCACTCCTCAACATATCCTGCTTGAGAACTGGCTGCTCACATTCACTCCCACTTTTTCTCAGTCTCAGCACAGTGACGAGCCAGGCGATGTCGCTCCTTCGACTATCTATAAGCATGGCATACCCCTCTTTCGCAGTTTGTTCAGTCTTCTCCGTATTCTTCCGTCATGGAAACTGTTCAAGAAGCTACGCCGTCGTATGAGCACCCCTTATCGCAATGCAAACCTTTCCATACAACTTCGGATCAAATCCCTGGATGACCGTCCCTCTGACATACTCGATTTTGGTAAGTCCCCCACGTTGCGATTGCAACCCTAGAAAGCCACGAGGCACTCATGTCCGTCTTTGCATGCATTCATTCCACTTTGCATATTATTGCTTCTTTTCCGGCAGACGTACCCCCAGCACCAAGTGTACCCCCTCTTCCTTTTGAAACGCAGTCCTTTCCACCCATTCCCCACCCAATGGGTACACTCAGCCTCGCCACCAAGTACCTGACATCGCCCAACTTCCAACTTGATGAACTCGAGTCCCTACTGTCATCCCGGTTCTTGTCCTTAGACGAGGGTCCTGACTTTACGCCTACGTTGGCAAAGAACCAGCAACGGGATTCAATGTCGGGTCTGCCCGGTAGTCTTCCGTTACGGACTTCTCTGCCGAAATCGCCACCTCCTTCCATCGCCGGCCAATTCGTGCTACCACCGTCTCATTCACGCACGGGTTCATTGCCGGGCAGCCAAAGTCCACGGAGCGGTACTGTTGCCCTGCCAGTTAGTCGAACAACTACCAACATGGCGACGACTGGCTCGAGTTCTGCATTGTCTGTTGCCTCCTCGCGTCCAGAAGGAAGTACCGCTTGGTCCAAGGAAGACGGTGTACCCTCGTCTAGCATCGCCGCACGGATCCGCAAGGAGAGCACCAGCACAGGAAGGAGCAGCCTTGTAAGCGCTATCCTTTTAAGGAAATACCCCTATCCATCTAATTGAACTCTATTTTTAGGATCTCCCCGCTGCCCCAGGTCCGTTGCCCATCCGCAGACCGAACATCAACACCGTTCATCCGTTCAAGTCATCAACGCTCTCATCGGGGTCACCGTCGTTGCACTCACCCTCCCCTTCGCTACGCCAACCTTCTCCACTTGCCAGCGGTGCTGCCCTCCCTGGTCTTCCGTCACGTCCCGCACAGACCTCACCCAATTCTTCCCGAGTACCACCTTCCCCAATCGGTGTGAATAGACCATCGCCTCCGTTTGCACCCTCGAGTCTTGGCGATCGGCGTTCGCTCGCATCTGGGGAAGGTGACGATACGTCACCACGTCTCCCACCTCGAAAGCGTTACTCCAGTAGTTTCGGCCACCGATACGTCGCTTCTGGAGGTGCCGCCAGTGACGGTAGTCCAGGGAGCCACACCGGTCTCGAACGCAAAGAAGGTGAACGAACAGGTGGGAGCGGGACACCTGCCGGCGGAGGGGCCAGCACACCTGCTTATTTGGGTGCCAACACCGACGATGACGAGATTTCGATTTTCGTGCAAGAGATTGATGCACGGAAGCCGTTGTTGTCTGGGGGTGCGAGGCAGCCGTTGTCGGGTGATACCGGGTCGGGGTTGGGGTCAGGGTCTGGTGCTGTGGGTGGGACGTCGTCGAGTCTGAGTGCTCGTGGTGGCGTGCCTGGGTCACCTGTTTCGGGGTCTGTATCGTCTGGCGCGGGAGCACTTGGACTTGGGTTGAACATCAGTCCTGTCATTGGTGAACCTACTCAACGGTCTTCGGATGGTGTTGGTGTTGGCGGTGGTGTTGGCGGGGGTGGGGACGACTCGAAACGATCGTCGACGTCGATGGGACCCATGTTGACGCGCGAAGCGGAGGTGGATGAGAAGTTGAGACATATGAACGAGATGTTTTTGGCGTCGCTCGAGGGATTGGGGAGTGGGAGTACTCGAAGACGGGATAATGCCAGTGGGGGATCTGCAAGTGGTGGGGTGACGAGAGGGGACGACTCGAGGGGAAGTTCGAGGCCGAGTAGTCGGGATGGTCCTCTTCGTGATGGGGAGGCGTTTGGTGCAGGCGTCGGTGTTGGGCTTCCGAGCGGGCTTGGGAGAGAACGACGATCTGGTTCGTTGAGATCAGTGAGTGCGATGGAGAGTGGGAGTGGGGGTGCATCGAGTGGGAGACCAGTCGGGCTGTCTGGATTATCTGGGAGGCTGGATCTAGAGGGTGGCGAATCGCCTCGGAGACGGCGTTTTGCAGAGTAAGATGATCGACTGCTACGACACGTATATGTTTCCTTTTCAATTCCTGGTCTCCATCACTCCTTTCTAGCTCCCACTCCTCTTCACTGTCTTATATATGTCGCGCGTCGCCGCCCTCATTTTGTAGCACCAGAATGTTCCCCTCCCCCCATCTGCTTCAATCCATCATGATCCTATCATATATATGTTACCTCTCTCCATCGCATATATGCATACATATTTGCCTTTCTTTTGAACGCTTATTTTTCAAGGTTAACACGCTATCAAGTAACGTATTCCAGACCTTTACGGTTTTCTTTCTTCTTCGCGTACTTCGTCTTTTCGTCTTTCGAGGCGGATGGTGGTCTGTTTTCTGCCTTGTATCGTTGATGTGGTACATACGGGTCGTCGTTCGTCCTTTTTTCGTACATTGCATCGATACCCGGGACGGGGCCATCGTACCTACTTGTTTTTTTTTAGTTTAATGTTCGGATCTACATATGTCGTGGAGGCAGAATACAGAGCTATGTGCACAGTACATACATAGTTGACTCTCAGAGACTGTCCTGGCGGTGAATCCCCTCGTCCACACTCTTATCGATGTGGATCTGGCGAAACTATGAGCTCGCTGACAATCGACTTGAAGGAAACTCACTAGAGCGTTCGAGCTGGCGCACCATAGAGTCAAGGCCTCTATCCTTGGCATGGCGGATTGCTCGACGTCGGAAGAGGTCGGCTAAGGATATGTCACTGAGGGAAAGTTGATGGAGTATCTCGAGGCAACTCGGAACATCCCCCTCCACCCTCCACCCTCCACCACCCGTCCATGGCATGGCACAATGCATTGTTGAGACCAGGGGGGGGCTTCGCGCCTTTTTGGATGAGTAGCATTGCAACAGGATCGTGCCGAAATAGAGCGATGTAAAGTGGTGTTTTTTTTCCACGGCTTTTCGGGGAAGGGCTACAACCAGCTTGGAGGAGCAATTTCACCTTCGCGAAACCGTCCAAATTGGAGCTTATGGCGACGTGAAGAAGGGGGATTCCACAGGGACCTGGATGAGGTTTTGCGCCTTTTCTGATGAGTAGGTCGACAACAGCAGCACAACCCTTTGCCACAGCGAGGTAGATAGGTGTTTCACCCTGCGAATTGGTCGAGGAAGGGTCGCTACCAGCCTGTAGAAGTAGCTCTACCATCTGAAGGGAAGTATGTCTGTCCGGCAACTGTACGGCAGTGTGGAGAAGGGGGATTCTGCAGCGACCTGGGCCAGATTTCACACCTCTTCGGATGAGCAGGTCTACAATAGCGACATGCCCCTTTGCTACAGCGAGGAGGAGGGGTGAGTTGTTCTTAGCATATGCCAAGAAAGGGCTGCATCCATCTTGGAGAAGTAGCTCTACCGTCCGAAGGGAAGTACCCCTGTCCAGAGACTGCATGGCAGTGGGGAGAAGTGGATTTCGGTGGAAAACCGAGTCAGGTATTGCACCTCTTCGGACGAGCGGGTTTCCATCAACAACACACGTCCTTGCTACAACGAGATCGGTGGGAGTTTTGTTCTGGGTATTTGCCGAGGAAGGGTTGCAACCAACTTGGAGGAGTAGCTCTACCATCTGAAGGGAGGTATCCCTGTCCAGCGACTGTATGGCAGTGTGGAGAAGGTGGTTTCCGTGGAAAACCGAGTCAGGTTTTGCACCTCTTCGGACGAGCAGGTCCACAATAGCAACATGCCCCCTTTCCACAGCGAGATGGATGGGAGTTTCATTCTGGGCATTTGCTGATGAAGGGTCGCAACCAGCTTGGAGGAGTAGCTCTACCATCTGTAGGCAAGCGTGTCCACCCAGCGACTGTATGGCAGTGTGGAGAAGGAACCTTCCGCCGGGACTCAGGCAAGGCTTTGCACCTCTTTGGATGAGCAGGTCTACTATAGCAGCATGCCCCAAAACCACGGCGAGGTAGATAGGAGTTTCGTTCTGGGCGTTTGCTGAGGAAGGGTCGCAACCAGCTTGGAGGAGTAGCTCTACCATCTGTAGGCAGGCGTGTCCACCCAACGACCGTATGGCAGTGTGGAGAAGGTGGTTTCCGTGGAAAACCGAGTCAGGTTTGGCACCTCTTCGGATGAGCAGGTCCACAATAGCAACATGCCCCCTTCTCACAGCGAGATGGATGGGAGTTTCGTTCTGGGCGTTTGCTGAGGAAGGGTTGCAACCAGCTTGGAGGAGTAGCTCTACCATCTGTAGGCAAGCATGGCCACCCAACGACCGTATGGCAGTGTGGAGAAGGGGGGTTTCATGGGGACCTAGGACAAGCTTTGCGCCGTGTCGGACAAGCAGTTCTACAAGGGAAACATTCCCTCTAGCCACGGCAAGATGGACGGGTGTTTCGTTCAGAGGGTTTGTCGAGGAAGGGTTGCAACCAGCTTCGAGAAGTGCTTCCACTATCTCGAACGCATGCTGATGTGACTGTATGGCTGTGTGAAGAAGGGAATTTCCCAAGGGATCGGGGTAAAGCTTTGCGCCATGTCGGATCAGCAGCTCCATAGTGGACACTTGCCCTCGGGTCACGGCGAGATGGATGGGTGTTTCATTCTGAGTGTTGATCGAGGAAGGATGGCAACCAGCATCGAGAAGTCCTTTCACCACCTTAAGGCAAGCGTCTCCGTTCAGTGATTCTATGGCAGTGTGTAACAGAAGGGTTGGACCAGAGTCAAAGAGAAAGTCAATGAAGGGTCGCACAATCTCCGAACATTTAGACTCTGGTAACGTCCCGGCAAGACGTATGAGACTCGTTTGAGTATATTTCGCTTTCGCCAGGTCGACCAACATGCTGGGGAGCAATGGTACTCCGCGGGAAACGAGGTATTCTACGACCGTATCAAATCCTTGGACAACTGCGATATTGAGGAGGGTTTCGCAACATCCATCAGATAAGGAGACTCGGATGTCAGGGTCCAGGTCGGCGATCCGCTTCATCACTCCACAACACTGCTCCTCGCTACACAAGAACCCTCGGAAAGTACGCAACACCTCTCCTTGAAAGTGCGACAACACACTGCCTGTGAGGGAATCGAAGGTTTGTGCCCAGGCTGGAGTAACATTCTGGAGAAATGGCAAGATCTTCAAAGGCGAGTTGAATAGCATCAAATAAAAGACAGCATCGCGATGGTGGTGCCGGGCTGCAAGATGAATGGGAGTCTCTCCATATGTGTTAGCCGTGGAGGGATCGCAGCCGGCGCCAATGAGTATCCCGGCAATGTGCACGCAAGTGGATCCGTGTGAGGACCTCATCAAAACATGCAGTGCTGTTTCCCCATCCGCGTTGACTTTCAAGATACGGGTTCCGAGTCTGCTGACGAGTAGTCGGATTATTTCAACTCTGTTGACTGGTGTCTGCTGTAGCGCAGTGAATAAGAGCCTGTATGAGGGTTGCACATCCCTCGAGAGCAGATATTCAACCACGGAAACAAATCCTCGGCGTACAGCGAGAAGGATAGGGGGATTGTCATCGGCGTCGGTTTCGGATGGGCTACAGTCGGCATCAACGAGCATTCGAGTGAGTTCCAGACACTCCTCTTCCTCCGATGATTTGATCACGACATGGAGTGGAGTGTCACCGTTCGCCAAAAGGGGATTAACATCCGCACCAAGGCTGATGAGCAAACGAACCATCTCGGCTCGTTTGGACGACCTTCCACGCACGGCCGACGAAATGATGTCAAAAGGCAAGGGGTTGCGTGCAAGGAGGTTTTCAACGACGGACATCCACCCTTTCTCCGCTGCGGCATGGAAAAGAGGCTCATTGAAGCGGTCATGTGCGCAACCGACAATGGAAAGTTGCTGCATGAGCATAGGGTCCTTATCTCCACCGGCTTGTTCCTGCTCTTCGTTGTCGTTCAATGCTTCCAAAAGACGTCGGCTGTCCCAGGGCGATCCAGACCAGTGGACAAAGTCAGCAGTCTGTAGTAGCCTCGAGATGACATGGAGAGGAAACTCGTGGGGTTCTTCTACAAGTACGCGGTTGAGCAATCTGTCTGGTACGGTGCTCCCTGCTACCAAGAGCAAGTCGATTATTGCATCGTGCCAACGCTCCACAGCGACTTCAAGGGGTATCACACGACGAGCATTTGGACGAACAAGACATGTCTTTGAATCCCAATCGTTGGACTCTCTTGGCAAGTCGTCCACAATCAAGCCAGGACAGTTCACGTCTGCCCCTCGGGAGAGCAAAGTGGTGACGTAGTCTGCCCTACCAAAGTGCACAGCATAAACTAATGGACTGATCCCATCCGACGGCGTGGCCACGATTCGATCGATGGCTGGTTGGCAGAGAGCATTGGAGGCGAATCCAATTAGCAGATAAGACATGAAGTCGTGCTGTGATGCCGGCCATGGGATGCGAGAGGGGGATCGTGGAACCAATTTACACAGTTGGTCCCATTGTTGAGCGTATCGTTGAGCGTCCGTTCGAAGCACCTCGATGTCTGCAAAAATGGCAGTATTGCCCGATCCGAGGTGGCTAAGGTGACTGAACCCCTCAGCGAGAACATATTTCAGGAGTGGACGTGACGCAGAGACCGATGTACTCATTTCTCCGAGACAGAAGACGATGTAGGACAAGCACAGCCGAGCAGCCTCTTCATGAGCATCTTCCAATACGATATGGTATCGCGGCAACTTGGTGAGAACCAGCTCCCCAAGGAGGTATTCCTGCGAAAGGACCACTGTGAGACCCTGTGCGCCAACTGTGAGACCAGAAACCTCACCCTGACACTCATGTGTGCAAGAGTGATAAAGTCGGTCTCATCATGATGTACCACGAGGCTCTTGCAAACTTCCAACAGCTCGATCCCCTTCATCTGTTGCCGCTTCGGATCCAGAGTCCGTCGGATAGAGTCAATTGAGAGACCTTCAATGAGCTCGGACAACCGTAGCGGTCGAAGGGCAGCAACAAGCCAAACTAACACTCGTTTGACAAGATGTGCGTCGGGCATTCGTCGGTCGATCTTAATAAGAATTCTCCTGTATGTCTCTTCGAGCCCTCCAGGAAGGCTCTCGAGGACACTGTGAATGTCTGGCGCAGATGAGCATTCGTCGAGATGGTTGAGCTGACACTGAACCCAACGAAACCTTATAACGATATGAGTGGGCATGGACATTGCACTAGAAAACTGATGATCCTTACATGCCATCTGCTTTCACACATAATTTAGAGTGAATTTCTCGTTTCAGGGTGAAATCCAGGGATTTGAACCAAGGGCGGGCGTTGAGTTCGCTAGTGATATGCAACGAGATATCTTCTGCCAATCCGTCCATCTTCTCCATCGGGATATGTGGGAATGAACTAACGGAATCAATGATGTGATGGTGTGAACGGATGGTGACAAATGTTTGTACTGAACCATTGAGGGAAACGAGAACGTCGACCAGGCTCTCCACTCCATCACATTCGTCAAGGGCGTCCACGAGAACAAAGGGTTTGCGACGATATTGCTTTACGACCTGTGATAAATGACAGGCAAGCCCCTTGACAAGGTAGAAGGTCTTGGCCTCGGCCTTAAGAAGATCGTTAAGCAGATCTCCTTTCTCAGGCGCAACAAGAGGGAGACACTCCAGTAGCTGGGAAAGGATGGAGCGCAGGACTTCAGAAACATTGGTCCTGATTCGGAAGTCACAATAAAAATATGCGACGGCGTCTTCTTTGTCTTTCAGAACGTCTTCAATCACGGTGGACCTTTAAGGGATGTCAATGCCGCCGTTCACGAGGAGATATAATCGACTCACGCTACAACCGTTTTTCCACACCCAGCTATTGTGATGCTAGTCAGGTAAGGAACGTTGCGAGAAGTGAAACTGCAGCATACCTTTGCCCTGCAACCAGAGAAACGAAGTGTCCCCATTGCTCCATGACTTGTAAACATCCGTGCGAAGTAACCACTGACATGTTCCAGACTGACGCAACGCCAGCGTCTCTTCATGCTTCTTGGTGCAGTTGACTGCGTCCAGCCGCCTCAAAACGGCGTCAAGTTTCTCGGCTACACGAACAGCATTGAGAGGGATGTATATATATGAGAATATGTGCACATACCCATGAGCTCCTTCTCGTGGTCGCATGTCACCTGAGGTGCTGTCGAAGATTGAAGATCAATTTCACTTTTCAACGGAATGATAAAAGTGATTTGAGCATCATTCCCCAGAGGCAGTAACCCTTCGAACGTACTTCATGTTTATCGGATGGTCCCTGAAACGAGGTTATGAACGCTTAGACCCACACCAATGTATTACTCACCCTATGTCCGTGGTCGGCAAGGCATCGAGGTGAGCTTCCTGTATGGATGCAGTCGCAATGTTCTCTGAGCCGTCCTCGAGTGTGATGAAGGAGGGTTGCTGGCCTTGTCTAACACCTCTGGTACGGGAATACTGCGCTATCGTGTTCCGTGCCCACCCCAGCACCAAAGTAAATGAGTTGAGAGCATCCTTCTCCGCTTCCATGGTATTATAGAACGCAAAGAAAGTTACTAATGAGTATCGTCTGAAATAACGAAGAGTTCATTGCGCCGATGCTGTACGAACTTGCAGGCCAGGCACCTCGTGCGAAACCAATTCCCAAGGCAGTATCGAGGGCACTGAAGACGGTTGGTCGGAGGTCCTGTTAGTGGACATTCGTAGCTATTATCCGCACTTAGTCTAAGCCATATTAATCGGCAACTCCAACAACAGGGTAATACTGATAAGCACGTCTGAGAAGATCACCGTCGTAGCCTCCCGCATGATACAATAGCACGACCTCGCACTTCTGCCGTATATCCTCCACACAGCGGACGATGACCACACACTCCGTATTCATCTTGATCCAACCAACGCCATCGGTGTGACTCCTTGAGAGCACCAGACAGTGACATTCGTCCCGATTCAGGACGAACCCCTCATCATCCTTGGTCCGGAAGTTGACGATCCCCAACATGTAATCCTCCATACCGCCGTGCGGAATGTCTGCCCCGACCAAAAAAGATTCGAGGTTATGAGGCGTGACGGAGAGTCCAACTTCTCGGCCGTTCTCATCCTCGAGAATGGTGTACCGTATGGGTACCAGAAGGAGTTTGATGAGAACTCCGAGCTTGGTCACCTCGTACGAAGGATGCCGACGATGGAATGAACCAGTGGAGATACCAGGATCTAGCCTGAGATAGCATGCCGGAGACGATGGAAAAGCACGGGAGTACGGCGAAGGCTTACCCGCCCACGCGAAGAACGAAGCATCGCTACATGCACTCGCGATAGCTCCCATGAACCTGTACCACGCCCTCTCCACTTCGCCGTACGCAATCGGCATGCTAATATCAAATAATCCGAGGAGTGAGTATGCAACGTCCTCAATCTTCGTCGTCCGTCGCTTGGATGCCCACACCATCTTCTCCGCGACCCTATCACAGGAGGGGAGGAAATGCCAGAGGTCGTTTCGTGAGATCTCCGTCACTGATTCAATCGCGGTCCAGATCTCCTTGATAGCCTTGTCGCCTTTGACGTTTTCCTCACGAGAGATCGGCTTCCAATCCTTCCCATAAAACCTGATCACCTGTGGTGCAAGAAGCTCTTGTAAGG
>JBBPJZ010000375.1:0-21925 GCA_038089015.1 Chalciporus aff. trinitensis | reverse complement strand
ATGTAGGACTATATAAACCCCAAGGGACTGACTGGGAAACCCCCAGTTTAGTTCACTTGGAGATTTCCTCTTCAACTGCTCTCTGCTCTCCGCTGTAGTGCCTTCACACCTTCAGCATTTACTCTATCTTTTACCTCTGGTTCTTGTGTAGACTTGATTCAACCCCCTTTGGTTGTTTTGAGTCATTTCAGTGGAAGGATATGTTCAAGAGCATATATGACGATGGTTCTGCATTTGTTGGACTCGTCCCCCCAAGGGACTGCGATGGAGCGACCATCAGGTGAAAGCAAACTACCATATAGGCAGGGCCGTATTTTGGATGAGTTCGCCAAGGTGGGTCGCCAAGGTGGTTCGTTTATATCGAGTGCAGCCATTTGAGTGAATGTAGACTCATCATGAAATGTGATAGAATCATGTGAGTAGCACACCAAGAAACCTTGCCTTGCCCTTGCGATCAGCCGCCCATCTGGTGACCAGGTGATGTTCTCGACGTCGACATTGACAAAATCCTTGGTTCCCGTGGCATCGATCCTCACGAGGAGTGACCCGTCGACGCTGTCAAAGACTCGCAGCACACCAATAGAATCTCTGGTGGCGATACGATTACCCTCGGGTGAGAACTTGACCGCCTGCACAATATTAATGTTGCCGTGCTGCATTGTCAGGAGGAGGTGTCCCGTCCTTATGTCCCAGAGACAGGCCGTTCCGTCCCCTGATCCTGTTGCGACAGCGATGCCGTCGGGCGAGAAATCCACTGCCAACACTAGCAATTGTCCATGCTTCATCTCGGCGAACCTCTCAAGCGTCTCTCCATCCCACACCGTCACCAATCCACCCATCGTGCCAGTGACAATCCATTGACCATCCTTTGACGCAGCGATGCACCTTGTTCTGTTCCCTATCTCCATTCCCGCACCGAGTTTATGGCCGTTACTCATTTGCCATTGTTGGAGAGTCTCCCGCCCAGACCAGTCGCGATGTCTGGTCAATATATGCGCGGAATCGAGAAAAACAAACTCGGTCATTTCATAGCCACCGTCTATCTCCACAAGGTCGCCTTGTTACATCGTCAGCACCATACGTGCAATCTGACTTGCTGACTCTACCCACCGGTCTTCGCTGACGACATGCTGGTGAATTTCGTAGGAGGACAGGGCTCAGGCTCGCAAAATGGGGGATACGAAAGAATGGGCTAATCGTAGAGTAGTACGGTCGTCTTATCCGGATCAATCGACTCATGCTTGGTCATTGCCTTGTGTTTCCGGCGCTTACGGACAGATTCACTTCAAGTTGATTATGGGTCAGGCAAGGATGAGGTTTAGCTTTCTACAGGACGTGTTGTTGGTCTGATCGAGTTGGTCTTGATGCTCAGCTACCACCGGTACATCCATATTGATTCTCCCCACCATATTCAAGGATGTGTTGTAATAAGAAGGTTATGTGGGAGAAGCCTCTGCACATATCGATATTTGTTCTCAGCGAAAAGGTACAAACTACCCCTCATACAAGTTCGATGTCTACTAATTCTAGTTTAAGCTGCGGCTCCGCGCTCAAAAACTGCGAAAAATTCACGTCATTCAATACATACGGCTGCCCAACACCCGGAGGAAATAGTCCTCTCCAAGTCCTCACCACCTGGCCCGCCATAATCCCATGCACATAACACTCCCCCACCAACGTATACTTGCCATCCTCCCTTGGACGCACGATCATCGGTACGTCTGCGCCAAACAGCACAATGATCTGGTCGTCGATGCACGTTGCACCTGGTCCGATCCCAAAATACCCCCTTGAAGTGAATATAAACTTTCGCCCATGACACACTTCCGCCACTGCCTCCTGAAAACGCATCCAAGATCCCCCTTTGGCGAGGTGCTGCAGAGACCGATGATACTGTCTCCCAAACTCGGAGGCATCAGGGTCCTCTGGGTCAAAGTCAGCTTCGAGGATGCGGAGCCAGTAGGCTGAGAAGTCAGGATCGTAGTTTGCATTCAGGGCGTTACTGCCTGCAGTGAGGGCACAGATGAAGGCTTTTTTCATAGAGTCCCCGCTGGGGTAAGTGGCGGTTGTGGTGCCCAGGTGACTGGCATCCCATATCGCACTGACGGGGTTGTTAGCGATGTCGTCCATCGTCGTGAGGTCGAACGCACTCGCGCGGAGGGCATGTGAATGAGAGCATATCTTGTCAAAGAAGATACCCCGGACGGCAAGGATGTTGGAAGTGCTATCTTTGGGTATGAGGTCGTCTGGGAAAGGATTGTTGCCACTAGCGAGATGTTTGCTAGTGAAACGGCCCAAGACATGAGTGCCGTGGTACCTGTCAAAGCGTGGTACCCACGACGGGAAATTGGGATCGATGTGAGGCGCATCAGGGTCATGTTGGACAGCGGACAAGATATCGATACTTTGACCGTCTTGAATCAGCGTCACCGCAGCTTCTCGGTATACTTCCAATGTCGTTTTGCTGTAATCTGGTTCAGCGACAGCTTTTCCAGAGTGGAGACGAGCATGTGGGTGCTCAAGAAGGGCGTAGATTTTATCGCGTGGGTCTGTGGCCTGGAAAAGCCGAGCAGTGTCGATGAGATGAGTGAAGTTGCGGAATACGACTTCGGGTGAGAAGAGCATGGTTAATTGCGTCACCATGTCAACCGTCTGCTTCACGCCAAGAGGCACGAGCTGCTCTCTGAAGAAACGCATGAGAATGAGAGCAGCTGTTCCAAGGTAGGGAAATTGGATTGTCTCGTCTCCATACATCGCAATGGCTGTTTTGGCGAGACCAAATTCCTGAAGTACCCAGGTACGTGAGAACCAGGGTTGACGGAACAACCGCAAGAGACCCTCGAAAGGGTTGTGGGCATCATTGCGAGTCAGAGAATCTCTGAGAATGAACTTGGACCCATCCCAGCTTGACATGTCCTCTGTCTGACGAAAATGCTCAACCATATCTCGCGCAAACGCTAGCGTCTCTTTCTCTTTTCCCTGCTCGTCGTTGCCAAGGGATATGGCCACCAAGGCGGCGTTCCTGAAGATATCGCCCATGAGCTTGACTTGGTTGTTCCGTTCAGGAATATCCTGTTGGTTGATGCAGATTCTATCCGCCCAGAGAATTCTGGGATGTTGGACATCTCGAAGCTTGACAAGGGTATCGTGGAGGGTTTTAGTAACATCGAGGTGTTTGCCTTCACATTGGATGGGCTGAGCGTCGGACGGATCACCCCAGACGTAGGAGATGGCAGCATATTCGGGGGCGTCGTCTAGGTTATGTTGGAGAAGGGAACATGAGAGCGGCTGGTCGAGTTCGTCAGGAGCGAGTATGAGTAGACGAATCGACCGGATCCCGCTAAGTGGCTGATGGACATATGGTGCCTCGGCTGGCATCGAGAATGGACAGTTGTGGTGTGTTTTACCCTGGAGAGAACCCTCAGAGGATTGACTTGGAAGACATGCATGTGGGGTTCGTACCTAGCTATGACAATGGATGTGCAAAGAGTGCAAGAGGGAGGTGCGGACTTAGCACGTTAGCCAACAGGCGCCTGCTTGAAAATTGAGCTGTGAAAACAAAGAAAGTTCCAGGCACCAGATACCAGATGCTGTTCTTCATGTTTGGCGAAGTATGCAGAGTCGTGAATGGGTAGAGATGGGTGAAAACAATCGATATGTGTTAGTCCTGAACAGTACTCCCTTTGCAGTGATTTCCCAACTACCAAGTCGTATAGCTAATAGCAACAGCTGGCAGCAGATCTAGAACTGGTCGTCCCAGGTGGAAGTTGGAAGACAGTGTCAGGGAGAGTTCCGAATTTGGTAACCTTGTAGTACTCTCGGTCCGGGGCACTTGTACGTACATGGCGACGACGACGACGAGCACGGCGAGGAATGCAAGCGACAATCCATCGACGGTCCTCGACGTTCACCGCAACTGCACCGCTCTCTCTGCAAGGATTCACTGCTGATCTGTTCTCTGACTCGCGGTTTCATGGATACCAAGGCCCTAATCGGAATGTGCGTCTATCTCGCGCGACCACCAGCGGAGGAGGTACGATGGCAAAGAGCGAGGATGGTGTGAGATGTGTGGTCGCAGGACGAGAATGTCAGATTCACTTATTTTCGACTCATGGCCACTCACATCGTGTCGAACAGCCCTGCGTCTCCTGCGTTTGGCAGATCCAGACGAGACCCCAGCTACAGAGCAAAAATCAGTTGTTGGACGTGGTGGTCACCGTATTGAATCGACGCGGAATCTCTGGGACGGGAGTGGGCTCAAGATTGACAGCGCAAGCACGGACGTTGCGTGGTGCACTGGCAGTTCGTAGTTGGTCTCTCCACTCCACTCGTTTCCCTGATATACCTGGCAGATTACAGCAACAAGGTACTGACAAGTGCTAGGAACGGTGATCTCATTATGTGGGATCTCAACAAGTCGGGCAGCACGAAGTATGGTAGGTGTCTCCCGCTGTCTGCTTTCACAACTCACGTGTATACAGAGCGAAAGACGAGGAACCATATTCGCTCCATCCACAAGCTTTCTTGTTCGACGATAGTTCCATACTACTGCATCACCGGCTCCGCAGATGGTGATATGCGCATATGGGTACATTCGCATCTACCCTACCATTATCGTGTACTAACCTTCAGCAGGATCTACGGGACATGTCACGTTCAGTGATGAAGATTCATCACCCAACTTCAGTCCGGTCCCTCGTCTTCTCACCTTGCCTATCACATCCCTTACAGGCTATAGTTGGTCTCGACAATGGCTCGATATACCGCTGGGACTTACAAATGGGCCAACGTGGTCAGCTAGATCGCTTGCCCGTAGCGCATACAGGCCCAATTCTTGCTCTGGACTGGTGTACCACGTCAGGAACGAGTAAGGGAGTTGACCATAGCGGGACGCAGTTGGACAGAAGCTGGATCGTTAGTGGTGGGCTTGATCACACCGTCAGGGTATGTCGCTACTACCTCCTTGATAGGCCTCGGCTAACAATCTCAAGGTCTGGGATCTCCCTGGGTCGAGTTCGTCATCGCACATTACGAATAAACCAGCATACACCCTGCATCCCTCCTTCCCCGTCCGACGAGTCCTGTGGCGACCCGATTACCCTTGTGAACTTGCATTAGTCTCGAATGCCGAGTTTAGTGGGCCTGGAGCGGAGATACTCGCAAGCCCTCGGATGCAGAACGTTACGCCCAGCTTCATCTCAGCAATCAACCCGATTCCCGAATCTAAAGATACAGAAGGGAACTTGGGCGCTTTTGGAGATGCAGTCGAGATTTGGGACGTCCGTCGTGGGTGGATCGGCAAGTGGACAGTCGAGGCGAGCGTTTCCGAGGGAGGGGTGACAGGTGCGACCCTGTGGGTTTTTTGGACTTTATTTTGGCTTAAAGGGTTCTAGATGCTGTGTTCCGCGATTCGCATGCCCTTTTGGTTCAGCATGCATCGGGGTGTTTTGCCCAGATTGACCTGAGGTACTCGCATCGTCCCATTGATGCTATTCCGAGGCAGGGGTTGTCTTGGAATGCCGTCGACGGCATGGATGGTGCGCTGGCATTCGTTGCTGATAAGAGAGGGAAATGGGAGGTCCCTTACGATGATGTGTGAGTGTCTTGCTCTCCAACCAGCACGCGCCTCACGGGCTCACGGATGTTCATTGTAGTCACCCAGACAGGCGTTCATTACTCTCTGATCGCAAGCTGAGAGTGAAAGCGCTGGGTGACAAGATTCGGACTCCAGCTCTCCAGAACATGGGAATGTATGTTTGCGCTCCCCCGGCTGAGGATGCCGGGCCTGACGAGTTCGTAAGACTCGCCAAAGGCTATGTTGTCCCTGAGAAGCCTACCCAGAAGAAAGAGATATGTACTTTGAACGCTGAGGTTCGTTTCCTTCGCTTCATGGCCTAGTAGTCAACTTGACATCTCGCACATTTCAGGTTGCATTGCAAGCAGGCAACTTTCACGCTGCTCAAGCGTGGATCTTGTTGGGATCACTCTTGACAGACATTGTCCCAGAATCAATCACCAATTCGATATCCAAGGGTGGCCATCCATACCCTCTTGTTCACTCAAACTCTGCACCTGCTGCCCTCCCTCTCACTGAAGGAGTTAGCTCGCATGGTCCAGGACTAATGTCCAAAGCAGGATCTCACCGTGCCACTTCTGCTGATTCCGCCGCCCACCTTGCTCAATCCCCACTCCATTCCCCACCTCAATCCCAGTCCCGCAGTGCAATTAGTCAAACCATTCCGCAAACCCCCCGTTCCGCATCCATCAGCGGTGCCAGTCCGGTCGTTTCCGCTCTCAGTGAAGAGCGTAAGCACCAACGACACCAATCCGAAGCCCAACAACCGCCCCCAGCGACGAAGCCTCCTCCAAACTCGCGTAATCTCACTCCAGCGTCATCAGCATCGTCGTCACCACGTCATGCCTCCGTGGCGCTTCCTCCAACGCCCGTACTCCCACCGACGACAACAATGACGCCCACCACGATATCTGCGAGACGACCTTCCATCCTCGTCCCGACGAGTGTACATGCCCGTCGGCCTTCTGTGTATTCCCGCGTCACGAGCGCACACAGCGAGAGTCCGAGCGTGGCAAGTGCGAGCGCGAGTTTTAGCGACAAGAGTCTTCGACATGTTGGTGAAGGCGCGTTGGACGATTCGGATTCGTCTGAGGGTGCAGTGAGTGATAGTGTTGCGGAGAGTCATGTGGATGAGATGGATCACACGGCGGTGGATGTGACAAGTACCCCTACGCCGGCACCGGCGAAACCATTGATGACCAAGGCGAGGAGTTTGAGTACGGGACGGGCGGGTCCTGTTCATCCGAGTCCGTTGTCTCGGCTTGCGGGTCAACAACAATGGACCGAGGATGAAGAAGAGGATCTTGAGAGGCCTCTTCTTGAGGACGAAGATGATGAAGACGAGGCCAGTCCGTCCCCACTCTCGTCTGACACGGATGGCGAGCATAGTGACGAAGATTCGGACGCCGATCTGCGTCGTCGTGCTAAACCCCATCCGAGGCCGAGGAAGAGGAAGAGCTCGAGTGTGAATGTGAGACGGGGGACGAAGAGTCGGAGTCGGAGCTCGACGGTCGCGTCGTTGGCTGCTCCTCCACCCCCTTTGGGGTCTCCTTCACGTGTGCCGTCATTGCCTGCGTCACCAAATGGACGGAGTCCCCATCAGCAGCATCATACTACCAATGGGGGCGTGATTGTGAGGAAGGGAAGTCAGAGTAGTGTGCAGACGGTGATTGCAGCATCTGTGATGGAACACGAAGAGGGTGGTGTGGGTGTGGTGGATGTGGTCGAGCTGGGTGAGGGCGATGACG
The DNA here is from genome assembly GCA_038089015.1 of Chalciporus aff. trinitensis. Taxonomy (NCBI): domain Eukaryota; kingdom Fungi; phylum Basidiomycota; class Agaricomycetes; order Boletales; family Boletaceae; genus Chalciporus; species Chalciporus aff. trinitensis. The sequence goes on along the minus strand of JBBPJZ010000375.1, from coordinate 14,602 downwards.
GTGGGGGTGTGTTGGAGGGCGAGAGAGATGGGGAGAGGGACCCGACGAGCTGGGCAGAGATGAGTTATAAGCAGAAGGTCGAGGTGATAGAGGAAGAGCTGATATTGCGAGAAGCTGGTTGGCGTGCGTTGCGGGATGCACTCGAGGAATATGCTGATGAGGTGCATTATCTCTCCTTATGAAAGAAAGTCCCGATGCTGATGGTGTGGCTTTTCAGGGTGACATTCAGATGTGCGCGATGCTGGCGTTGGTGGCTTCTGAGGAGCTCAAGATTGACTTGGCCAGAACAATACAATTCGTCGAAGCCTATGTTGGTCAGTGGATGCCGTTTTGTTCGTGTTGTTACTTCTAATCACCCTTGTAATAGACATGCTGATGCGATATCGACTTCACACCTGTGCAGCGTACCTGCGCAAGTATTCCCAGGTGGAAGATGTCCAAAAGACGACTAGAGCACGTCCTCTCCACCACTTCAGTCTATATGCAATGTAGTTGACTTTCTTCGAACAGCTGGAGACCGTCATCTATACTGCCTGTCGGAAATGCCGCAAGCCTATCATGCCTATCCGTTCTAGGAATCCATTCATGAAAGCGACTCATTCGGTATGTACTAACTGTAAGGAGGCAGTGGCGAGGTGTTCGATCTGGTACGTTGTTCGGTCCCTTTCAAGTGCATTGTGGAATTGAAACGGTATCGAGCAGTCATCTTCCCGTTCGCACTCTGCTGTTTCAATGTTCTGTTTGCTCTCATGGAGGCCACCAAGAATGCTATAGACGATACTACATGGAACGACCGATGGTCGAGCTTCCAGTGTCTTCGATCACACGAGGACGACAACTGCAGAGGGATCAGGCGGGGGAGAACCGAGTGGAGGAAGGACGGGGCATATCTGATAGAATGGGGGGGAGGAGTATGCTGGGACATCCTTGTGCGGCCGGGTGTGGCCATTATTGTTGGGCTGCTGTGGGTCAGAAGGGGGATGAGCGGGATAGTTTGCTTGACTCAAGGATCATGAAGAGTAGTTCTCGTTAACAGGGTTATCGTCAATTCTACTGGGCAAGTTCAATCTTGACTTGATGTGTCTAAATGGTATGTTTCTCCTCTTATTCCGGTAGCAACAGTCCCTGGTTCATACAACGCGGCGCACCCTCAGTCTACCCAGCTTCTGGGCTCCTTCAATATCCTCAACATTTCCTCCTCCTCCGTATTCTGACCTTCGGTGAAGAGATCACTGCAGTACTCCCATCTCGCCTCTGGGGGCATTCCCACCAACACATTCTCCGCCATAACTCCAGGCGCAGCAAGTCCAAACTTGGTTCCTCTATCCACCACAAGGTTAAACTCCACAGCACGACCGCGACGGAGGAGCTGCCACCGCCTCTCAGACGGAACGAGAGGCGCGTCTTTGCGCCGTTGAAGAATGACATCGAAGGAAGGAAGGAAGCTGTCTCCGAGGGACTTGACTAGCTCGTAGAGGGACTCCTGGGAACTCAACCGTGTGATTGTTTCCTCCGATATGCCCCCTTGACCGCCAAGCAACGCACGCATGGCATCGGAATCCATGTCGTCAAATCGTACACCTCCGATCCCCCTGTGTTCGTGCCTATGAGGAGTAAAGAGGTAGTCATCGCACGACTTCTTGAATGGGGGGTAGACCGATGCGTCGGTGCTGGCGACGTTACTCCACGTCTCGCACGCTGTCTTGAGCGTCGTATGGAAGTGACGAAAATCTTCTTCGTTGACATAGAACGGGGTCATATCTGTGATAACGCCGAACCACCAAGCGATGACCCGTGGTTCGGGCTGAGGTGGTGATTCCGAATCACGGGACGTTGCAGGGTCACAAGGGGCAGTCTGAGGATTCGGGAGTGGTCCATCAAGAACTTCAAAGTATCGGTAGTTGGCATGAACGCCTGGGACGCGAGGGTTTCGTGGGTGGAGGATTAGACTGAGACCCGCTGCGAAGAAGGGGAGACTTCGCTCGATGTTTTTGAGAGCAGCGTGAGCTGTGCTCATTTGTTTGATCGCTGCGGGTGGGAGGATCCCGTGTATCGTCGAGATGTTTACACCCGCTTTCTCGATCGGATGATCTAGGATGGGATGTGAAGAACGGGCGATGTTAAATGTAGGGACGTAGCAACATACCAGGGGAAGATGATGTACCGAGGGGAGGGAATGTGTAGGAGACGCCACCTCCGCCTCCTTCACGAGACCATGGCTCGTGTCTGAACTTGATCTCAGGCGTGTACGTTTCTAGCCTATCGACGATGGTCCTTTGTAGATCGGTGATGTATTCAGACATCCGCTCTCGCATGGGTTTAGCTTGTGGTGTCGAGGCAGTCATCGTGACGAAGTGATTCGGGGCAAAGTCCAGATCACTCGACGAGTACTGGATGAGTGATGCTCTCGTAGATTATTGGCAAGATGCTGATTGCTAAAATGTTAGATTGTTACATTGATGTAGTCCAGTCGGACCAAGACTAAGTTTGGGGTGGAAGTGCGACGGAGAGCTCACCTCTTACTGGATTCGCCGGTCTTTGAAACAGTCCTACGTAAACAACGCTGACAACGCACTAGAAAATGCAGCCCGGAAAAACAAAGAAGGTATCAAATTATCGCTACGGACGAACATACTGTACACTACAGCAATAGAACACTCGCTACCACCCGAAAAGTAGTTGACTCGACGGCTTCTGCATTTCTCATGCCTGACTCGGCATCGTGATATTGCTGGTAAACTGTATGACGCTGCTCTTGGCACCAGCCTCGAGGAGAGAATGCTCGAGATCATTGCCCGACCTGTGAATTAGGCGGTGGACGAAAGTAACGAATACGAGAGCATTGCATACGAGCAACGCCAGAGCTGTCTGTTTCAGTTTGGTGTCAGAAGACCACTCTAAGCGTGATTGAGGATATTCTTACCTTGATATGGACAATCATTAGCGTCGAGATATTACTTCCCATCACAAGAAGGACTGAATGAAAGATTGTTATTCCAGTGATGAGAATTGAGGCAGAAAATGTAGATAAGATGAGGACGCGTCGATCACGAGAGAGGTTCACATCGCGCAAGAACCGTACGGGCGCAAAGACGAGTATGGCATCTGAGATGATGTCCGCTTGAAAAAAGGTGTTAGCGTGAGACGAGATTGCCTCTCTGCGGTGAAGACTAGTGACTCACTGACGAGTTGAACGATTGCAACAGCATTGGAGAGTGCTTCATTATCTGTAAATTCACAGAGGTCTTGTACGCAGATTATGACTCTCTGGACGAAGGTGCCTGACCCCATCAATAGAAACAGAGCACCAATGCAATGTGCGACGCGTCGTAACTTCGGAGGGGGATTCGCTATGCGAACGATCGAGCAGAGTATACTCATTCGAGCGAACCTAAGTATGGAATAGCCATTGAGTCGCCGTCGATCACGTTTTCCTCGTGTTCTTACCAAAGAACACATGTGATTGACACAAATAAAAGCCAGAGGGATATTAGGCCCAGGCGAGAGTTTTCACTGGCTAACAAATTATTTTGCGGATCGTAATTGCGCCTCGAAGGCCGAAGACGGAGCACCAAAACTCACGATTAGAAGGGGACTGTGGGGTCCAAATACTGACAAAGCATCCTATGTCGCAAATGACAGCAAGAGCAGCCCATATGTCCTCCCACCAGAATCTTGCCATCCACCGTCGATAAACCAGTCGCAAACTTGTTACCAAGATGGCGACGCTATGTACCACCGTACCTGAAACTGACGAGCAGTTGGTGATATTGAACTGAGGAGCAGCAAGCGACGTACTTCGCACTTCTGAAGACCAATACCACAACTGTGAGTCGGTCATGAGGTATAACAAGTTGGGAGGAATTGAGATGGCGAGCAACTTGCCCCATGATGGGATGTGGGATGGTTTTCAACGAGAGCCAGCCATGCTGACGGCATGTGTAGTGTAATCATAGCGAGACTTCCAGAGTATCTCCATCCCTGAGTACGTCAGGATCCCCACCGGAGAAAGAGTTTGTCCGAATATAGAGAACGACCTGTGGGGGATGTGATCGAAAGTAAACGCAATCTCTACAAAGGCTAACTTTCTTGTCACAGTATTCGCCGGACCTGCTGACGCTGGACATAAGAATCAGTTCCCTCTGGTCAAGACAGCGCCTCTCTTGCTATTCACAACGGTCAAATAAAAGTGGTTAACGTTGAAATGACAATACCTTCTGATGGAATAATTCATCCAGCGCCGGGATCCAGGATAATATCAACAACGCGGAAGAGTAGATAGGGCCTCCACGGGAAAGTATTTTGGCATGCTGAGTCAGGGATACGTGTCAATAGGAATTATCTGATAACCACTGAATACAACCAAGGGTCGCGAGATCCGAAAGTAAATAGGTATAACCCGAACAACTAGAAGGGTCACTTACGAGGCGGCAGTAGAGTGAGCATGGCTCCACTCGAAGAGTACCTCGAGGTGAAAAGAGGTAAGAGTTGTAAAAGGAAGATATGGCTCGCAAATGACTTGAGCCGAGCTGCCCTCGGGCTGGAAGCCGATGGTAGGTGGGTGGTTCGATTTGTTTTAGTTGAAAAGTTCCACCGCCAAGAGCTCAACATTCAACCTGAATTTTCAGAACTCCAGAGAGGCAAATATCGATATTGAACGTTTGAACCCCGACGTCGCCTGTTTAGAGCTGTTTAGTAGCGTGATGTCAGTGTCACCCTCAACAGAAAATTTACTAGAGTCAAGGGAAAATCACCTCAAATCGAAAGAGTCACATATGCCAGTCTGCCAGTCCGCCAACTGATCTAATTTAGAGGCTATGTTCTTTCAAGTTCCGGCTTCCTCGGGGCCGTATCCACTGACAGGTACGAAGTCGCGGAATCACCCTTCACCAGGCTCCAATTATTTCCGAGCTCGACAGGTTAAAGCGGAGGAGAGCATCGCTTTCATTCATTAGGGACAGACAGAAGTTATCATTCCTCGAGTTGCCTCGTCGCACACCCGGTAGCTGCCAAATCCTGAATTCTACAAACTGTATGTTTTCCTTTCAAAATTGTAGCCCATGCAACACTGACCGAATGGCCAGTGTCGTCGCAGAGTTACGGCGAGACAATGAGTTGAAAGAAACTCAAATTGTATACTTAGTCTGCCCCCACCAAACTCGCTGCTACGACGTCAACAAATTCTAAATATATGACCTGACCACACTCTCCCCTGCCTACGGTGTGGTCACGATACATGCTCGCCGGGCCGTTTCCTGCTCACGGTCCGTATGTTGCTATTTTTGCGTTCAGATGCGGACACCCCATTAGAAACACCCGCGTTATCGACATGCAATTTCCAGTTCCCATCACTCACCCCCCCTGATGGCTCAGTCACAACTTGCCTCGCTCACATTATTTCGAGCAACACCAGCTCAGGCTATCGAATCGCGACAGCGAACATGGCATCAGTGGGGAGGTACGCTCACTCAAGCACAGTATCTCGAACGTTACGTCAGGATGGATACCATGGAACACGCTATCGACTCCAAGATGTCAACATGGTGAGCTTGCTAGGTAGCTAGTCTGCTAGTATGAACTCAGCGATGACGAATCCCAGGGTGCTCGCACCAAGAGACGATCCTGAAAGCCTTGACTTTATGTGCTCTTGCGAGACGTCAGTACCTTATGCCGTCGTTAAGATCAAAGAGGGTTGAATTGACGATAACCTCAGTTATAAGAGACAGGGGCTCGTGCGATACGCTGGGTCGAAAGAAGTCAAGGAGGTTACATGCTATGGCGTAGCATGTGTGTTCACCCCACCTCATAAGCGAGGGAGAGGATACGCGTCTCACATGATGCGGCTTCTACATTGGGTTACGTCCGGACGGACGTCCGCGTATAACCTTCCCGCATTCCCTGTGGAATGGGGCGCTCCTCCTCCCGAAGTCAAGGAAGCCGGGAACGGAATGTTCTCCATCCTGTATAGCGATCTCGGAAAGAACTTTTACAGCCATGCAGGCCCGGGGATCGAGAAAGACGGTGGATGGGAGGCCAGGAGTGCCATCTCGTCGATGTGGGAGACCCCTCAGCAAACAGAGGTTCAGCAGAGCGACACGGACAACGAATGGACCTGGTATAGTTACCAAGATCTTGTTACCCTTTGGGCGAAAGACGTCCAGCTTATCCGACACACGATGGAGGGTCTTCCAGAAGCGAGCCCGGACTATCACACCGAGCATCCCAGGGCATTTGTATCATACCTTCCAGACAAGGGTGTAGCGCCGTTCAACATCTTTCGCTCCACATATGCTACCGAGAGCATTGTGAAAATGGACATATGGGGTGTCGAAAAGAATCATAATAATAACACAGACCTACCAATTTACGCTTCGTGGACGGTCTTCTTACGTCCGCTTCCTCCAACGCTTATCGTTACTCGAATCAGTGCGACGGAATCCGAATTCCCAGAACTTCTTGGAAAAATTCAAGAGGTAGCGAGGAAGAGTGGAGTGGGGAAGATGGAGATATGGAACTTACCAAAGCACCTGCAGAAAGTGGCTGCCGAGACAGGGGGCCGTACATTTGAGAGAATGGAACAGCTAAGCTCAGTCAAGTGGTATGGTGAAGGCAAAACCACGGAGGTCGAGTGGATCTTCAATGAGAAGTACGTTTTTGGTTTGCAAATGCATAAGAAAGGACGATTTGCTAATCATTCAAAGGTTCTGTTGGTGTTGACTCAGTTGAGGAGAGCCTTGCCCGTGGAAGTAGACGAGAATATAGTCGATTTCAACTCGAACGCATTGGTCGCGTCTGGGTATGCTGTACGCTCACTTTGCAAGCCAAAAGTAGGCACTGTGACTCTGTTCGCGCCGAAACCGATCGAGGCTAGGAGTTCTGAGACTACGATGGTCAGAACATCCACAGAGAAAATATGTTTCTGCTCGACTAATGACTTAACGAGATCCACTCTCGTCAAACATGAGTGGAAATACAGAGAATGCGAGTCGAGTCAAGATACATATGATCACCGTTGGCTAGTATGGTTCGAGCTTCATTTGGCTTAGCGGGAAGTTAAAAGCGCTCCGCTGTTTTGCCGAACTATTGCTTGGACTCGAATTTCTGGGTTGAGGCAATCGACTTCGCGGTGTCGAAGTTGTGGCCCGGCGAACGGTTCACCATAGTAGACCATGGAGGGAACACACCCTATGTTGGTTGACCAAACAAAGGACAGTCAAAGGACCCACTGGCAAACAATTGGTCCTGCTTCCAATTTTCTACTCGATCAAAGCCTCGAAGCTTCAATAGAGAGTTGATGGAGGTGAGCATAATCATTTCATCGAGCTGTCTTGCTTAGCCAGCCTGTGCGCTCAGGATAACTCAACGAAAGAAGACTCCGAGTTACATTCCTGGACGATCCTGTTCACTTCCCCGAAATTTGGTCGCGCAACCTCCATCAATGACCTACCTATTGAAATCCTTTCGCGTATCCTCGAGTTCGGTGGTCGGGGCAATGAAGACGAAGAAGACTACGAGAATGGATTATGGTACTGGGATAGGAACGACTTCTATCGCATCGAGGACTCGGAAACATCTCATGCCCTTGTGGGGAAGGATCGTCCCTTGTTTCGAATGGTCGTCTCACTCGTTTGTCGCCACTGGTGCCAAGTCGCAATCTCCACCCCATCTCTTTGGACAACCCTCCGTCTCGCCAATTGGCATTCATGCGAACGACTTCAAACAATTGTAGCACGGAGCAGAGGCCTCCCTTTATATGTCGATGCTTCCCAATATATCGAAGATGACGAACCGGACACTGTCGATGCACTCCGCTTCGAGCCCGAACACGAATGCCTCAGGCCTCATTCTCGGTTAGAGCAGCGATACATCAACTCTTTTCGTGCCCTAGCGCCCCGCTTTAGGCAGCTGCACCTCGATCAATCCCGCCTCTGCTGGTCAGACCCTTGGATTTTATCTATGACCAATCTCACGACCCTCGAGCTTAAAGATGCTGATGAAGACGTTCGACCTTCATGGATACAGTTCCTCGACTTACTGCGCTCTGTGCCGATGCTCAAGAGATTAGTTCTACGCTCTGCGGGTCCATGGGATGATACAGAACTGGACGACGAGTCTAGTATGGTTGATGGTTCAGGGGATTCTGAGACACCTGTCTTGCTTGCGAATCTCACGGATCTCGTTTTCGCGTCGTATGAGACACCAGATTTCACGACTGCACTACTCCAAAAACTCCACTTGCCTGCTTTAAAATCCTTAGCTCTCCATTTGCCTACTATTTTTTTTGACTATACCCCGCTCGTCGAGCAGCTTGCTGGCCCTGCCCCGCTTCCATCTTTGGTTGAGGCCAAAGAAGGACAAGACACATTGCTTAGTCGACTTGAACACCTTTACATTGCAGCACTTTTCTGCCGGGATAATAGAGCAGCAATGAAGATGCTCTACGACGGACTTCACAATCTCAAATATCTGCAAATCTATCTCTCTGACTCCTCGTGTATGGTTTCAGAGTATACCGAGCGACTCCAACTCCTCCTACCTCATACTCCTTCTGGACAAAACACTGCGTCGATCAGATTACCACGGTTGGAAACGCTGATCATCTCCCATCACTCCGAGACGACCGCTCTCATTCGCGCTGTCGTAGAAAAGCGAAAGGATGCAGGGTTTCCCCTCAAGCATTTGTACATACAAATACAAAAACCAGACCATCAGGACCTGAAGTGGCTTGGAGAGAATACGGAGACGTTTTCATTTTTCTGAGACACCAAGTGTGTACTTGCGCTATTTTACTTACTGCAATGCCAGTCGAATGATGTGTTGCATGAACATGGACGGATGACTTGGTGCGCAAGCTTCATGCCTTCTTAGGTGAACTCCCTCCTTCCAATTATGGATTCTTGAGACGAAGTTATCCAGTCCAAGGAATCTCTGCTGGACTCAAGTACTAGCAGTGCCAGCCCCGGCCATGTGCTTCTAGGTTTCCTGATGTTCTCGAGTGCACTGCTGTTGTAGTCAACCCAATATTCATCAATGCTACAATTGAGCATCACTACTTTTGTCCATCTTCCTACGTGCGCTTGCTGAACACTTCTCTTCGCATCGCCATGGTCAGGCTATTGTCTCCACAGGGTCCCAGGCACAATTACAGCCGCATTATGTCACCTTATAGACGCTGGGTCGACCCAGCTGTGGAACTCTCGTCGCATACCACCATCAACCTGAATCCAACATGCGACTCATCCTATCCTCGGAGAGGGTGCGCAACACCATTATAACCAACGAGAGTGGTCAAGTCCTCTACAAGACCACCCATCCTCTCAGTCTAACTGGAACCACGACGATACACAAAATCAAGCCAAGAGACGACCTAATGGATATGCGGGACCAATTCGAGGCGATGGCTGAGATAGAATGGCACGTTACTACACCAACGATATTCAGGTTTAATGGTGAGGAGTTGCCGGCGGACAAGTTCATTCCTCGGCATGGGATTAGAGGACGGTTGGTATTCGCCTGTCTTTCTCTACAGACACTCAATGTAATCATTCTGCGTGGATAGTAAACGTACCTTCACAGGACCGGATGGTCGCCCATATAGGTGGGATATGCCGTGGGCCACCGATGTGGTGAGGGTCGCCTACCTGGATCGTAGTTGCAGTCGCTGATTATCCCTCTAGCTATCGACGGACGATGAAAACCGAACTGAATTAGCGAGGTACCATGTAGGTACACTGGGACTTACTGCGCCAAGGGTGCATCCCTACCTGGAGGTTCATCCCGATGCTGTGCATATGCTGGATCACGTCGTGCTTACGTTCGTGTATGTGGAGAAGATTCATATGGATAAGCATAGAGCTAGACCGATGTCGCATGCAGGTAGTGGTGGCGGGACGTCATCGTGATCGCGGGGTGTTGGGGGATCATACCGATTTCATGATGGATTGGATCAAGAGGTGATAGGGGACGTACGATAGTGATAGGTCGGGAAGCGGCGCCACTTGGAGCTTGGTGATCTTCTATTATCTAACAGTTAGGATCTATGTAAAGGGAGCTACGTTTTTGGCTATTCGTTGGCACAAAACCAAGTATGCGTGGCCCAGGTCGCCCAGGATGGCGGCAAGAATATTGTTGATAAAGTTAATGTGCCTACATATATCCAGATGCTCCGAGTCGGCCGAAGAACAAAGTTCAGGTACACAGAAATAACGGGACCTCTTACCTTGGCCTTAGCGACTCAAGAGTCAAGCCCTACCTCAAGGTGACTAGCCATAAAAGACATCGTCAAGGAATGTAGTGAGATGAACAGCTGGCTGTGAATCGAAATCAACTTGATTGTTTCACCAGGCAGTTCGGGCAAATACGATCAAACACAGGCTATATGGACTACATCTACTTGCTGGAATGAACTTGTGGTTCACCATCCCCGGATCACTTCTTTCCTTCTCTCACAAAATGGCTTCCACAGAGAAGTCAACAGCTGTCGGCAGTCCAGGAATACTTGCACGCGCCAGGTCGTTCTTCGCTGTCCTGGGTGGTGTCTATGTCGTTCTCGTGGTGTTACTGATGGTTCCGTTCATTCAATCCAAGTGAGCAGGTGCAACTCTCTCGTGGCGGAGAACGGCTCACACTGGAGTTGTTTATTGACTCGGAAAGCATCGTGTATATGCATGCATTGAAATTGCCATTGAACGCCCGCTTCGATGAACCAGAGCGTTATGGCTTAGCACGTCAGTAGTCGCCAACCCTCATGCCCTGTCCCTATGCTCACATCTGATCTGCAGCTGGAAAGACTTTCAATTTCAAGTTAACCACCTCGGACAACCACACCCTCGGAGCGTGGTTCATTCTTACCGATTCTCTCTATCACTCAATACCCTTCCCTCCCTCGAAGTCCGCTGTGAAGGAGAGTCTCACCACAGCCCTTAAATCTCGTCCCACTGTGATATTCTTCCATGGAAATGCTGCCACTCGCGCTCTCCCTGTACGAATCCAGCAGTATAGTTCCTTCACATCTAGGTTGCAAACAAACGTGTTGGCAATCGATTACCGCGGATTCGCAGACAGTCAGGGGTCACCGAGCGAAGATGGTCTCGCAACAGACGCACGCGCCGCCTGGGACTGGTTGGCGTCCAATGGCGCCGACCCAGATAACATCCTCATTGTGGGTCATAGCTTGGGGACTGCGGTTGCCTCCTCGCTTGCTATGTCACTGTCCGAGGAGGGGAGAAGATTTAGAGGGCTAGTGTTGATGTCTCCATTTTCGTCGATGTATTCCCTCGTGGACACGTATAGCATCTTTGGTTTCCTCCCAGTTATGATGCCGCTGACTATGATACCTCGCGCAGCCGGTAAGTATATCTCGGTTATAGCAGCTATAAACATCTAAGAATCAACACTATCCAGAATTCTACAAGACGTTCCTCCAGCATAAATTCGATACTTTATCGATCATCACCGTAAGCTTACTCGCTAGCTTCGGTCTCTGTGTTGACGCTCGTCGCAGAAAGTGAAAGTTCCCGTGTTGCTCGTTCACGCGGAGAACGACTGGGATATCTCTCACACCCATTCAGACACCATCTTTGAGGCACTCATGGCGCCTTATCTCCCAGCTGTGGATCTGCCTCCTCGTGACCCGGGTGAGTGGACAAAGGAGCGATGGGATACGTATCAGACACAGATGGCTGCAAAGCGAGAGGCACGAGAATTATTGTTGACTCGACAGGATATGCCCAACTTTGGTGTTATGGATACGTTCACGGCGTCTGGAGAGACGATCGTGCTTTTGAAGACCCTAACAGGGTCTCACAATGAGGTAGGCACTCTCGAAGGGACACAGGAGGTGATGCGAAATGTGTTCTCGCTGTGACCAATTCGGTGCTGTGCAAAAGGCAAATATTAGTAGTTACAATGTTCTGGGTGGAAAGATCATCCCTGTTAGAATTGTGAATAGGGTCGGATTAGTAGTGATTAGTCGGAAACTGAATTGTTCGTAAGGGAGGCTGACGCTAAGACAGGAGCTAGCATCATCGCTTCGGCCTCCGAGTGTTCGAATGGACGTTCCAGTATTGCTAAACTTATCTGCAAGCGGCCGATATCAATTGAGAGAGACCTTCCCTACTTTCGAGACCTAGCCTGGTTCTCGGTCTCCTTTGACGGTCATGTCGACGGTGAGCCAAGTTCGAGATCACCTTCAGAATCAAGAGATGGTGGACGAACGCCAGCTGCAACTTGAACGACCGCCCATCGCCTCGGAGTCGTCGTCGTTTGTGTACCCGACACGTTCTCTTTTGAATGGTATATCTCCGAGCAGACGGTAAGGACTTGTTTTCACGCTCGTTTTCACCCGGCCTAATAGTTTGTCTTTGTTGCAGAAACAGCTTCAAGCCTCGCTCCCAGCTTGGGGAATCTCCAACTCAGGGTACAGTGCGGTCCGTCGGTTCAGATCCAGACCAGATTCTACGTTCATCCGACGGCCCCTTTCCTCTCGACACACGACGGCCTCATCTCGTCTCAGCAGGCCCTTCCATCCATGTTAGAGCTGCAAGCCCGACTGAAGAATCGTCTCCTCCTCGGTCCTCCAACCAAAGTCCTTATCTTCCTAGTCACCCAGAGTCCTTCCACTCAAGCGCCGTGCCTCCTGCTCACTTTTCGGAGGTCGCCGCTCCTGCTTTTTCGGGTATAGTGCCTTCGCTTGCCCTCGGCATTAGCAACTCAGAGGCAGAAATATCTGAGATGGATCATACCCACTTGCCTTCGTTGACGCCATCGGCGGACGAGACTGTCAATTCTTGGGTTCAATCTGCATCCGTTGATGCCGAGCAGATCGAAGACGACATGGTTGGTAAGTCCCCTTATCAACTGGGAGAACAACACACGACTTCGAGGTACACGCACATTGAAAACGAAGATGGCCATCATATCGTTACTGGACATGATGCTATCATGACGACATGCGAGGATGAGGTAACATACATTCGTCTTTCTGTGATATATGCGCTGAATTCCTCGGAAGCCCATTAGGTCCCCTGGAGCTGTACAAGGTTTTGGTGTTCTCGTTGTTGTCGAGGAAGACGAAGAAGCTGGATTGTTGGTCGTCCGTCAAGTTTCGGATGTTAGTCGTTCCTCATCCTGCGGAATGACAACTACTGAAGTCTCTATAGAACGTTTTGACGATCATGGGTCTATCCCCAGGATATCTATTTTCGCTGCAATGTTTCACCGACGCCTTGCCAGAGGCACAAGCAGACGTACTCTGGGACAACATCCAATTTCTCGACGAGCCTCAAGACAATTCTGGGGATCAACAACATAACCCACATGTCTTCTTACTCACGGGGTGGGGTGACCCTGGCAGCGCAACATCTGGTCAATCAAGTGCTTTCAACGATCGGAGGTCATGGACTTGTTGGTGTGCGTTACACCGGCCGCCATCATCAGACTCCGGTTCCCGAGCAAAAAGTCTGATCATTTTTGAGTTCGAACTCGAAAGAGATACAATCAACCCGCTCTATCCAATGCTCTCGCCACCATCCACGGAGTTGGCTTCTCCGAGCAGCCCCTTTGGAAGCGATTCTAGCGGATTATCGAGCGAGACGCTGTTCTCGATGGGAGAGGATCGATCTCTGTCGACATTTGCACCGGAGGATGCGGACGATCGGTGGAGACCTGCTATCGAAGATGTCGTCGAAAGTACGACAAATCACGCCAGACCTATTCTTGCTCTAGAGCGGATGCGGCGAACTCCATCCGATGCTGGATCTCCCGTTCGCCGGTCTCGCAGACGGGGAAATGGTATCAAACAAGGTAACTCGGACTCTGCGGGTGTCGGGATGATGGACATCTTCTCAGTCGTGAACCAGATCAATGAACAACTCGGGGCGACTCCAGATCTGGAGACATTCTTGAAGGTCACCGTCGGTATTATCAAAGACTTGACTCAGTTTCATCGTGTGATGGTGTATCAGTTTGATAGGGGGTGGAATGGGGAGGTGGTTTCCGAGTTGGTGGATTGGGATCAGTCTCGAGATTTATACAAGGGATTGCATTTCCCGGCTTCTGATATTCCAGCACAGGTGAGTTGTTCGACTTGGCTTCTATTTGGTCATACCGCTGACCACTGCCGCGACTAATTCTCTCTCTTCAGGCAAGACAGCTTTATGCGATTAGTGGGTATGCAGCTCTCGCACGTTTCGAAATACTAATTCCTCGTCATAGATAATGTTCGCTTGTTGTACGACCGTACGCAGACGACGGCGCGTCTCATTGTTCGAGATAAGTCCGACCTGGAAGTACCTCTGGTGAATTACTTGCTTCTACTAGTGGTCGCAACGCTAACTCGGGGTGATCAGAATATGACGTACTCGTATTTACGGGCAATGAGTCCTATCCACCTTCAATGTATGCGCCATTTTTCTGGCTCATCTTCGCATCTAATGTCGAGTGCAGATCTGGAAAATATGGGTGTCAAAGCTTCCCTATCCGTGGTGAGTACATAAGGAACTTATTGGATGATCACATACTAACGTGAATAGTCGATCATGGCCTCTGGGTCCTTGTGGGGTTTGATAGCATGTCACTCGTATGGCCAACAGGGCATGCGAGT
>JBBPJZ010000374.1:0-21943 GCA_038089015.1 Chalciporus aff. trinitensis | reverse complement strand
TGGCAACGAACTGGAATACCACATGTCTGTGATCAGATATGATCATAAGGTAAAGTCCTGAAGAGATTAGATAAGATAGCATAGAGCGAGAAGAAATGGTTAAGTCCATGAATGTAGCATGCCTTGTGAGGGCACCGTAACACCTCTTCTCACCGAGTGACTCGGCTGAAGTACACTGAACAGCAATTGTGCAATGCTTCGTTCCATCACACATCACGTAAGTGATGTCATTTGAGTTGAGCCTATTTCATACATGTTGTTTATGCACCCCAGTTCTCTGATCCTTGGGTAGATAGAGCGAGTATGGTAGTTGTGGCTGCATTCCCATGTGAGTCAGGGGCATCACAGAACACGTGGGTAGGGTAACATGCATGTATTGAGTTGGACAGTAAGAATTGAACACTTACCCTGGGACTTGGGACTGAATAGGTGAGCCCCAATGTCAGCTTCAGTCTCGTCTCACGAAGTGCATTGACTCCTGACTCTCAGGGTAGAAATTTCTGCAGACTCTGGAGGTGAAGATGTAGCATGTGGAAGTCTAAGATACAGACTTGGCACGATATGCTTGGTTGTGAACATTGATCGTAGGGTGAGAGATTGCAAGCTGACGGGGAGTGGCAGAAGAAGATAATGTAGATGAGAAGTGGGATGTTGAGGAATGTGAAGCGGGAGAAAAGTACGGGTTTTTATATGTGCATGGAGAGAAACATCTGAGGCAGCACTTCTTCAAAACAGGAGCAATCCTTTTGCCACGGACTCTGTTGTGACCTCAATTCTGTATCATAAAGTGACGCTGCATTAATCTCCTTCTGTTACGGTGCCCTCACAAGATGTGCTACATTCATGGACTTAACCATTTCTTTCACTCTCATCTTATCTAATTGTTACAGATCTTATCTTATGATCATATCTGATCAAAGACATGTGGTGTTCCTGTTCGTTGCCACAGTCACCACCTCACTTCCACTCTAACCCCATATGGACTAATTGTCTTCTCACGCTGTCACACGTTGACACACTTCTTTTCGTTTCCGCTTCATTTGTGCCTTACGCCATATTTCACATTCCTGTGCTGCCACCCCCTGTTTCATCAGGCTATGTGCACAGCTTCCTATTTCAAATCTCTTATCATCCAATCATAAAACCACCATACATCGTACCATGTACCTTTACCTCTTTTAGTCTAAATAGGGACAAACATGTACAAATAGATGTAGGACTATATAAACCCAAGGAACTAACTGGGATGATCCCCAGTTTAGTTCACTTGGAGATTTCCTCTTCAACTGCTCTCTGCTCCTGCTGTAGTGACTTCTCACTTTCAGCACTTAACTATCATTGTTACCTCTCTGGTTCTTGTGTAGACTTGATTCAGCCTTAGGTTGTTTTGAGTTGTTTCACCTTCAAGACAGTAGTCACCACTCACCATAAGAGTATACTTGGGAAACCAACCTTTTCGGTAGAGAACAAACATACAAACTGACTTCATTTGTTCAAAATGGAGTTTGTGGCGCCTCGTTCACATGGGGTCTAGCTCCTTGCATCAGACAATGAGGGGTGCCTTCTTCAGTGGTGAGCACTTCATGGCAACCGTCCTTGTGTACATCACAGCACAGGCCTCTCAGAACAGGTTATTGGCCCGGGAAGCGTGCCTAAATAGGATCAGAATCAGAATAGCAATTCAGCCGTTGTCAATATGAACAGAACATGCATAGATCCAAACCGTGAGCATACAAGGAACCCGCTGGTAGTATCATAACTTAATCGCATAAACGTGATATGGTTATATAGAGTTGTAGGCAAATCTATGTGATGCTCACCTGTCTTCGCCACCTTGATTGAGCATGCTTATATGTGAGTATCTTCAGGAAAACCCCATTGACATAGCACGAAGGCCATCGAAACACAGACACAAATGCACAATTCACAGATCTG
The DNA here is from genome assembly GCA_038089015.1 of Chalciporus aff. trinitensis. Classification (NCBI taxonomy): domain Eukaryota; kingdom Fungi; phylum Basidiomycota; class Agaricomycetes; order Boletales; family Boletaceae; genus Chalciporus; species Chalciporus aff. trinitensis. The sequence continues at coordinate 20,008 of JBBPJZ010000374.1, read as the reverse complement.
TGGTCACGAGCTCAGCTGTAAGTTAGTGCAGATTTGTCCTCTCTTAGTAAAGGTACCTGAAGTCATGCAAACACACATATATTCATGTTCACATTTTCGTTAGCATCGTATAGGCGGAGGATGGGTACCCTGAATCTCTGGCTCGAACAGATTGCTATGGGTGGCAAAAATATCCTGAACGAACATGGATGTGGCCACACAAGTTTACATGTGTGTCGTGTTCATGTTTGGATGAATGAGGGTGATCGGTGATTGGGAGTCACTGTTATATCACCTCAGTTAGATGATGATTTGACTCAGCTGTCAGTGGGATCATGACCATTTGAACCCACTTCGTCTTTCCCATCTCACTCTAGTGTCTTCAGGGTTTGTTCTGCATGGTCTTGCAAGTATATGTTAGGAAACAAGGCTCTGAGGTACTCTGAACAAGGGCGAAAAAGCCAGATTCAGCGGACTATGGACATGCGCATGACGCTCTGTATGATTACGTAAGCAAACTACAGACTGTTATGAGTGTGAATCTCCAACAGTATGCAGGTGCTCAGAGTCGATAAGTGAAGGAGAGGTTTCTGGAGGACAAGACTTGAGATGCCAGGGTACATGGTTGACGACTGCGGCTGGCCACACTTGTAGCAAAGTGCATAAAGCATTTCATGGATGCTATGAGCCAGGAGCCAATGATGCTGGGTTTGGACCCAACCTGAAGAGTAGGGACTGGGCCATTGGGGATCAATGTGGATGATATCATTCTTGTTAGCCTTCACCATGTGTCTCAGGGGAGCTGGCAGCCCCAGCTGCGTTTGTGTTGAACTATTGGCACTGATATTCTCGGGTAGACAGCGTGGTTGCAGTATTCATAGCTATGGCGAACATGAAGGATATCAGTGTGACTTTGTACTAGTGCTGTACAGAGTACAGAATATATTTTGTAATGTTCTTAATATTATAATTTATTATGGATATATTATGCCCCAGGTGTAATCGAGCATATTTGATTACTTAGGATTAATTATAGATTATTTTATATTACATTATATTATGGAGTCCATAATTAATCATAATAAGGGTTACAGACAGCAGTGGGTGGCGTGGGTGCAGCTGTACAGTTCTTCGGCAACCATTCCCGGTCGGGACTTGCCAGTCAATTAAACTGGAAACACCCACCACAATGCCCGGTGGCGATCAACCCGAGAAGCTCACGCAACTTCTTACAGCACTTGAAGGTTATATCAAGCACCTTCCATCATCACTTCCCAAAGGCAGTGATAATGGACCAATTGCCATGTACCTCTGTGATCACTCAATTGACAAGGAGGAAGGTCTATTCTTCTCATTCAATAAAACCTGGAAACATGTCTTTCAGCAAAGCCCAGCAGAACAAGAGAAGCTCGTTGTTCGGGGACAGTATGGACTTGAACTTGCCTATAGTTTTTGTTGGTACTATGCCCAAGTCCCAGGAATTGCAGACAATAAGGGTCTTGATCTCATCGCCATGTGTGTTCAGGGCTTGTTAACTTTAATTGAAAAAGTGTATGTTTCAGTTTATTGTGTTTATCCGGCACTTGCCAACATTCTAGCAATCTCTTAGTGTTCCCACCTTGAAGCCAACTATGGCCAAGCATATTAACACAGCCTCAGTGTCTGCTAAACAAAAGGGAAAGCGAAAGAAGATCTTGCCTAAATCTGACTCTCCGGAAAAAATAATGCTTAAAATCAAACATAGGGGGACAGGCCCAGGTACACTTAATTAATATTTACATAATCCAAATTTGGACATATCTAACTTTGATAACAGATGATGATGCCAATAATAAGGACTATCAACCCCCTGTGGCTTCTCCTTCTCCAGAGACGAGCTCTGGATCTGATAATGAGGTAGTCCATGTCAACAAAAAACAAAAGCAGGTAGTGTGATATTTCTGTGGAATTTATCAAGAAGTTATAATAGTTTGTGTAGGCCAACAATTCCAACATTGATTCTGAGTCGGATGTAAATGTGGTTGAACAGGTGAAGCTGGGACGTGACACAGGAAAGGCAGACTGGGCATTTGCTCAATATATGAAGCCACAAGTTGGTGTTTCAAAGCAGAAGCCCATCTGGAAATGGCAATGCAAGTGGTGCCCATACATTGCCAATTCTAATTAAATTACTATTGTTTAAAATGCAACTAATAATCTTCAAAGGAAATTTCGCAGCTCTTCTCACACTGCAAAATGCATTAATTATGCAGATGAGACTCAGCGCCCAGCATCAAGTAACTTCATTTCTCATGCCACAACCTGTTGTGAATGCCCAGCATCAGAATCTTTTGAATTCTGATGTACCCGCCAGACTCAATCTTCGAGCACACAGCAAGTCCTCACATCAGCCAACTCAAGCGGGCTCCCTGCCCAACACCACCTCATGCAAAAGTTTACTGAATGTGGTCAGTTGAATCCAGCAAAGGAGGTAACGCTGAAAGGAGTTCAAGAGCACATTGTGAAGGCTATCATCAAGGATGACTTACCATACTCATTTGGTGAGAAGCCAGGGATGCAGAAATGCCTTACTTACATTCTACCAAAAGGCTATCCTATCCCAAAGTGTCATACTGTCTGCTGCGACCTTGATCTCCTTTTCAGCAAAATGAATGAGCGTATAAACACTATTCTTGTTGTATGTTCCAGTCAAGTCACTTGAAATGACTAATTGAACTTATCTCCATATACTTGCAGGCTAACAAATCGAAACTGGCCATCTCGAGTGATCTTTGGACAAGCAAAAATTCAGTCTATGCCTTCATCGGTTCTGTCGTCTACTGGATTGATGATGAGTGGGAACTCCATGAGTGTCCATTTGAATTGATCCCACTTAATGGCAACCACTCTGGAAAGGCTTCTGGGAATCTTCTATTCAGGGCTCTCAGGCAGCGCAACATCACAGGGAAGATAACTATGTCATGCTTGTCATCTTTGTCTTGGTTTTGTTTTCATATATACATTTATAGTTGCTCACATGATGGACAACACAGCAAGTAATACGCACATGAACAATGCAATTGTCAACAAGCTTGCAACTGTTGAGGGAGTTCATGTTCATCGCCCGAATCTACAGATTGGATGTGCTGCTCATGTTACAAATTTAGTTGCTCAGTATGTTTATTTCTCATCGAGATGCTGCCACCATAGTCCATAGGCTCATTTAATCACCATTAGGGTGCTAGGGCATGGACTTGGTACAGCCCCAGATCCGGATGACGAAGACCTCTATGAGATGACTCGTCAATTTCCCCTCGTCTACAATGCTGAAAACGATCCCAAGGTCATAGAAGAGATGGAAAACATGAAAGAGGATATGTCAAAACTGTCAAAAAGTGGTTCTAATGACAAACGACCCAGAGACTCTGATGACAAGGATGTGCCCAAGGCTGATGATGAGGATTTGACAGACTCCGAGGACAATTCCGAGCATGAAGCACCTTCAAAGCAGTCTACTAGTAGACAGCGAAAAATCCGCCAGGTATTCACTGTCATTGACAAGGTACATTCATCATTTCAAGTTTGGAGACCCTCTGACCACTCTTTCAGTTACATGCTGTTGTAGTTCATATCCTTTCTTCTGAGGTACGACGTAAGCGGATGCGTCACCTCATACGCAAGCACTGCGACCCCAAAAACTGTCACCTCGTCCCTATTCGAAGCATGCAAATCAGGTGGAATACAACATATGCCGAGATAGAGCGTGGGATCAAACTGAAGCCAGTGAGTATCTGATCGCAATGGTTTTCATTCCTCGAAAGAGGCTCATATATTACATGGGCCATAAACCGGTGGATTGATGAACTCACGGAACAACTTGGCGGGAAGAAGAAGCAGGCAGCGCTACGCAAACAGAAGAAATGGTTTCTAAGTCCCGTCAATTGGGATTTCTTGGAGTTCTTGCTCGGGGTTCTCTTCGTAAGTCACCATCCTTTGTATTATATAGTTTATCGCAGGTCTCACTTGGACATATTTTAGGTTTTCTACATGACGACTCTGGATCTATCAAAGAAAGGCATTCCGACGATCTGCAAGATGCTTCCGCTATACAAGCACATGGAACTTGGCCTCAAGAAATATCTGCCTGACGCCACCAAGGAGTTCAACACCGATCTATTAGAGGATGCGATCACGCTCGCACTGCTCAAACTCGAGCATCACATGGAGAATGCCCTTAAGTCTGATTATCCACTTCTTGGCGCGGGTAAGTCTAGCCGTTCAGCACTGGCATGTCCGATCTTACTCATTCACAACTCGAAAACCATTAGTTTTACATCCTGGCTTGCGCCTGAAGTACTTTCAAAACACTGACCTTTGGCCTGCAGCACTGGACTTGCCGAATCGTGGAAGAGTTCTACTTGAGCATCTCTACACCACGTACGCCGAGGAAACAGGCACCGCTCATAACTCTGGTGCCGTGACTGCTATCGCTCAGACATCCACTGTTACCTCTCACGCGCCAGCATCACCATCAAAGCAGTCTCCATTCATGGCGGCAATCAAGGCTCATGGCGCAGCAAATCAAGCATCGGAAAACGAGGTGGATGCGTATTTGGGTGGCGAGTATCCGTACGCAGAGTCTGATGACAACCCACTCACTTGGTGGAAGGTAAGCCTCGTCGTTCGTGTTGGCTACCTGACGGCTGCTCATCATACATACTATCTAGCAACACGCTCGTTCGTTTCCCGTTATTTCACGCATCGCCCGTGACATCCTTGCCATCCCCGCGGTTAGCGTTTCGGTCGAGCGGCTCTTCTCGAGCAGCAAGCATACACTCTCGGAGACGAGGTCGTCGATGTCCGCAAAATCAGCCTCCCTCACGATCGTTTGCAAAGAGTGGCTCAAGCTCGGATATGGCGAGGGTATCAACTACTTGGAGGGCGTGGCCGTCCACGAAAGTTGATTAAATTCGATTACTTTTGATTACTTTCGAGTACGAATGGTTACATTTCATTACAATACATTCCATTACATTACGCCATACTCAACAGTGATTAGAATATGATATGATACATTACGGGGTCCAAATTTATTTACTCGTAATTGTACAGCACTACTTTGTACTTCCTTAACTTTGCCCATAAAGCGTATCCTGGCTGTGATCAAAGACGACACTGAATTGATTCGTGGGTTGAGATCCACTAACCTCGAATGACATTGCCAATCAGAAATATGTATGGATTTCAAGAAATCAAGTTCTCATCAGAAACTTGAAGCTGAGTCCATTGCTCGATATTCAAGCGACAAGTGCATCAAGAAATTGGAATACTAGGTAAGCATGTCTATGATTACTAGCTCGATAACAACTTCGTTGCATGTGACCAGAGATATGCTGCACGTACTACGACATCTCCGCCGTGACCGCACTTCATTGCGCCCACTCCACAGTAGGTGACCTGCAATCCAGGGACGCGAAGAAGACGGGCCTGGGGCTGCCAACTACCTTTCAGCGCCTGGTGAAACTGACAAGGATTACATCTTCGGCCTGGATATCGTGTTCAAGTTCCTGGAATGTATCCTTGTGATTGGTCTGTTGTGAAGCGGCACCAGGTGCCACAGCGAGAGTCTGAGTGTAGGTGTAGCAGAGCATCTGAGAGCAAGGTTCTTTCCGGCATTCTCCTACTTAGTCTCCCACGCATTTACACAAATCCAGGTCCAACCTCTCGCTCAACCTCTCGGGCACACTTGTGATATTCTACCCTTGGCGGGCTGCATCAGAAGTGCCCCTCAGAGCTTGAGGCTTCAAGTCCGACTCGACTCGACAACCTCTGGGTTTCTCGAGGCATACCTGCCAGTACCGCCTTCCCCTTGAACTTCGGTGTCGGTGATGATACTGGATCCTGACATTGCTGCGAGTATTCCAACTGCGTTCGGCTCCATCAAGTGAATCGAAAACGCGAACAAGGTGCTCGATATCCGATGTCCGATGCGACTGGCAGGGATCCGTTTCCGGGATTAGGTTCGACACAGATCCCCCGCCGTCCTTTATTTGATTCCACCTTCCTCGCCAAATCAGACTAAAACCCGTGTTTCCATACTGACAGGTCGTCAGGGATGGACTTGAATAGTCACTGGTGAGCAGTTAGAGTCAGCGGATTATAACCTCACAATATTCAAAAAGGCGTTGGTCGCACGAGTTCAATATTGAGCAATAAAGAATCCTTGTGGAAAACCTCGATCTCAGTAGGTATGTCAGTATAATGGCCTTAGTATGTGGGCATCCTAATGTATTTATACGACACGGACAATGCAGTTGTTCAGTTGGGCCGTTGCGATCACACCTCGAGACGAAGAGCACATTCGGCCTGGGGAGTGTACAGTTTCCGTTTCAGTCCAGGCCCCACTGTAGGGAAAGGATACTTCTGATTCTTTTGTATTCGAGTCAAGTCCTCTCACTCGCGTCGTCACAACGGTGTTATACTGAAAATATCAACCACAAGTTCTAATTCCCGTGCACCCTATTCCCTACTCTAAACCCAGCTAATACCCACACGGTCTCTCGCTCGGAGTAGGGCAAACATTTTCCAAGTTATCCATCGTTTAGTGCAAGAACTTGAAATTGACCTAGACACCAGGAATACGTCGGAGACGAAGCTGGGGCTGCCAGCTCCCCTTCGACACCTGATGGAGACTCACAAGAATCACGTCTTTGACTAAAATATTGGAGGGGCCAACCTTCCATTGGGTATCTGCCTCTGTTGCCACTGCCTGCTGGCTTGCAGTATCCATGAATACCCTGATAGACTTTGCGACGAGTTTAGCCAATCTTGCTTCGTGATCGGGCGTCTCTGGTTGCTATAGTCCCTTGTCAAGATCCGTTTGGAGTAAGGTTGATAGTCCGGCCACTGTTTGAGGAATGATCAGCACCCGTGGATTGAAAATAAGCAATCTAACTACGAGACGAAATTGGCGTACCAGGAGCCGGATTGCAACAGACGGTCCACAAGGAGGATCGAACGCAACTTCGTCTCCTTGAACGAGCTGAGGTGGTGACCCCGAATGCAACGACTCCAATTCCACACCCCACTCAGGAGAATCCTCTCTACAGATCAAAATAGAAGTACACAAGTCTTCAGATAAAACGTATCTCTCCTTGTCCCCTTGGGAGTGTGGCTCATAAACGGTCTGTGCAATGAATACGCGAGGGCCAACATGGATGATAGCTTGCGAACATATTTGATGCCACGTCTTAATATGCTCTGAGGGTAATATCACATTTGTAGCTGGTAACCACTGTAGGACTATTAGTTGACTCGGATCACTTAAGGAGGGAAGCCAACCTGCGGAGCCCCCTCCACCTGGCTACTCGCAGCATGCCCGGGATCCTGAGCAGCTGCGTGGTCATATCGCAAAATTTCGTGGTCATAGACGACCATTGGAAGAGATGGCTGGATGTATTGGGATGTGAGTGTGATCGGCTTGGATCCACATGCCTCCATTCCTGGCAGCTCTCGGGTAATGATAAATGGCAGTTCGGGGCAGGCAGAAGTTTCGGACATGGTATGGAATGGCGCAATAGTGCGTGTGTATACATTAGGGCGATAGAACATGTCTGCGGAGGGATTGTGGGTTATCTTGGAACTCATGATGAGCTGAGAAGAGAGGATGTCAGAGATGATCAGAACTTAGGGTAGTAAGCAGACGTACTCGATGAAGAGGAAGATTTCAGCTGTTTATATTCAATTCTACGGAGCCCTGAAAATCACTGGCACCGAAAACACTTGGTCAAACAGCGACCGGTTGGAAGTAACGTCAAGATAGTGAGCCCTTGGCAAATATGCGGAACCCTGTATGCAGGATTTCAATTGCCGCAGCGAAGAGACTCTGCGTGTGAAGGACAACTGAATAATCCCACCGCAGGCATTACTGACAGTGGTTGTTGGAGACGGTCATCGACTACACCGCGGGAGGGCGATCGAGGTGATGCTTCACATATGCACTAGCCAAGATGAACGTGGCATCTCACCAGCTAGTCAGGTTATCTCTGAGTACTAGTCTCTTTTCGATGTGGACATTCGATAGATTTCAGGCCCCGTGGTGGCTAGCATCTGACAACTCAAGCAAATCATGTTCTTTTTACACAAGCGATTCTAAAAAGAAGCATGTGCGACTCACCCCATTCGGCGGTGCTTTCGAGCTCGCTTAAACGACGGAGTGAGAGGCTCCGGAGTCCGGATGACACTCGATATGCGTCCTCAGTTGACCTTCGTCGGCTCGGGCATCGATGGAAAACCCGCTGTACTCTCGTCGGACCGCAGTTGAACTATCTAACAGTGAATTTTCAAGGTCTCCTTATCGACAAATAAACAAATGCCTAAAAAATCACAGTAGTGTAAAAGCTTGGATAGATAAAGCCCCGCTGAAAAAAAATAGAGCAGGTTGTGAATTGAATGTGCCAGAGGCTGCCGGCAAGTCGGCTTCGAAAGTGTACAATTTCCGTGACATGACTTCGCCGAGTGTCACACATCAGATTAAATAAAGCTCCGATCGGCTGACGTGAAACACGGACTTTTCAGGTAGGGTCACTTGCCCCACAACTAAGGCCAATCAGGTTCGCGAGTTCCTCTGCCTGCGTGTACACCATCCGAGACTCGCTATGCAAGTAAACTTATTCTTCCCCTCGGGCAGGTACAAGGCACTGATAATTACCTTACGAGCCTGAGGTAAGCGCACGATGTTCGATTTTCCTGTTCTCGCGGGAGTGTGTTGCCCGTCAAGCTCGGGCATCGCAGAGAAATGATCGATTGGTCTACTTACTTACTCACCCTCCCCGTTCATCGGCTCCTTGCTTCGCAGTCGTGGCATATCCACCCTCATGGTGGCCTTGGGCGGCCATCTCAATTCCCAGGAATCACCCGCGGAATGCAAAGCTCCTGGCTTCTCAGTTCGCCGTGCCTTCCACCACTCCCAATCCGAAACATGCATCGTATGGAGTGTCATATTCGCCCAGCCTCGATCTCCAGTGAAACACATAACGGCACGGTCCGCACTATCAATTAGCGCTGTAGTGACTTCACAGCTATGATAGTTGTAGTACAGAACACTCTTCGTTCTGTCAGAGGTCACGTAAGTGATGTCATTCGAGCTGATCCCATTTTGTACAACTTGTTTCTGCACCCAAGAATTCTTCGGTCCTCGAGTTAAAAGAGGGAGCATGGTAGCTGTGGCTGCGTTCTCATGTGGGTCAGCAGTGGTACAGAATGTGTGGGTAGGGCGAAATGCATGTGTCAAATTGAAGGGCAAGAATTGGACATTTCAGCGCTCGAGACTGTATGGGTCCGTCACGACTTGAATGAGCTCCAGCGTCGACTTCGGTTTCGGATCACGAAGTACACCGGTGAATGATATGTTTGACTCAAGAGGCTACAACGACTCGGAGTGGGGCTGAATGACGGTGCTCTACTGCAGAAGCGCTAGGACTATATCATAACAGGAAGGGGAGAACGAAAATGAAATTTCAAGGTGAAGCACCAACGAGATTATGGACAAAGTCAACTGAGATGCGGATCCGGACACGGTGTGATCAGGAGGACGAGCTCCTAGTGATACAATTTGCATTTATATAAATGCATGCGCAAGAACGTGAATGCGAACATGGATGTGAACGGGAGTATCAATTTTCGCATTCACGGTCGTGGGATGGTGGTCCAAATTTCGGTCTGAGTTTTCGTCCGTTGACTGTTGTGCTCGAGGAATCCCGTCTAGGTAATCGAGCTGAGCGCTGGCCTTACAAAACTCAACATAATCATTAGAGGACAATTCATTCTGGATTTAAGTCAAGAGTCACATCGCAATCACAACGGAGAGCAACGCCTGGAAGATGGTCCATCAGTCGTCATCGTCCTTGATGCATGGTGTCCCAGTCATTCCACATACTCAGGGTAGAGATTGTAGACTTTGGAGATGAGGATGTAGCGGGTCGTGGTCTAAGATACATACTAGGCGTGGTATGCTGGGTCATGAAGGTGAAGCAAATGTGAATGGGGATCGCCGGATGAGAGATCGCAAGTTGACGTAGAGGGGCGGAAGATGGTCGTGTTGATGAGAAGTGGAGTATTAAGGAATGCAAAGCGAGAGGAAGGCACGTGTTTTTATACGAACATGAAGGGAAATGTCTGACGCAACACCGCCTAGGGATTGGAACGATCATAGTCCTTTCGCCAGATGTGTTGACTCTCTTGCAATGGTCACTGGCCGTCGAAGAATGGACACAAACGTACGATTAACGGATCCGGAGGCACAAGATTAGTTGTAAGTTAGTGCAGGTCCGTCTACTCTTAGTGAAGTTTACCTGGAGTCATGCAAAACACGCATATACTCATGTCTGTGGTTTTATCAGCATTGTATAGGCGGAGGGCGGGAATACTGAGACTTGGGATTTATCAGATCATTAAATGTGGAAAAAATATCCTGAACCAACGTGAATGTAACCATGCAAGTTTGCGTGTGTGGGGTGTTCACCCTTGGATGAAGGAGGATGATTGGTGATCGGCAGTGTTATATCACCCCAGCTAGACGATGATTCGACTCAGCTGTCAGCGAGATCACGACTGTTTGAACCCACCTCGTCCCTCTCATCTCCGCCCCAGCGTCTTCAGGGTTTATTCTGCATGGACTCGCAAGTCTCCGGGTGCACGCAGTCGGTAAGTGAAGGAGGGGTTTTTGGAGGACGAGACTTGAGATGCTGGGGTACATGGTTGACGATTGGGTGTGAATTGGAGGGTCGCCACTCGATGCGTCTCTGATTGTTAGAGTGAGTCGAAACACTGAAGGGATGGGATGGTCGGTACATGCCAGCATCGAACGTAGGAAAACCCAATAATCTCTGCACCCATAGCTGTGCCATTACTCATCCGTATTTGCTTTGCTGTTCGATATTACCTGTCCAAGTTGCTCGTCCTGATACGGCCAGGTATCCTTCCAGTTAGTTAATAAATGGAGTGTTTATCGTCGAGCTCACTTTCATATGAGACCCAGAAGATACTTATGAGGGAGACAAAGTCGCGACTACATGAAGCTTGAGAGGCTTGATGCATTTCCGGGTGATGTACGAAAGGGTCGGTGTGGCTGAATGCTCAAGTGCTGTGTGCTGACGACAGTACAGGAAGTGATGGTATCATCATGTAAGTAGATGCATACAGCAAATATTGTTCATACCGAGGGCAGTAGGGATACAGGTTTGAGGGGGCTATTATTTACACGAGTGGTACTTAGATCATGTTGTGGAGGCTTGGAAGGCACTAATTACAGCTTGTTTGAATGAGGTTGAGACTAGGAGAAGATCCTTGATAGAAAGTTCACGGTAGTGCCAGTGGAGGTGTGAAGGGTCGTGGGAAGACCTTCGGGGTCCGAACCAGGTGAATTTTTGATTGCCAAGCTGTATCCAACCTTGCCATCGGTTCACTCGGGCCGTCCTATTAAACTTACCCTTCCTAGCCTGGTCCAACCAAACTGACGTGTCCATAGTTAGGGTCAGGGGACTTCAACATCACGATCCACAACATCTGCAAACCAGTAACGACATTACCGCTTGACGACTCTTTCGTAGGCCATTTGAGGGCTATGATTGGATGAAGGTGGGCCAAAAAGGAAAATAAGGGTCCTTCGGCAAAGTTCGGCTAGCTCTCTTGCTCAGGACCAGTCAGGACCAGTCAGAGAGCATTTTCACGATCACTGATTTGAAGGTGAGGGTCCCATATGCTCGATCTGTATTTGATGGTGCTAAGCAGTGAAGGATATTTGTGGAAACCCTGATCTCGGTATAATAATTGCCTTGGTTAGTGGGCAACCAGATGTATTGTGAATATGACCCAGACAATACAGTTGTTCACTTGTGCAGCTTCTCTCGTGAAGAGCAAATTCAGGGGAGCAACAGCCACGTGATGAACATTATGAAACATTATAATCGTCCAGAGATTCACAGTGGATAACGTGACGGGTGCTAAATGGCCAACTGAGGGCCGAGATGAAACAGAACCGTCTTGGTCAATATGCTGAGTGTTGCTCTACTCACTTGCACTATTTCAACAGTGAGTCCCTCTGCCAGCTGTGTGGACCAGACATAGTTTAGCTTTTGACAATCTGATGTGTAACGTAAAGCGTTCCCTTCAAATTCACTCGGCAGGATCCACGCACCGGACATTGTGGCAGTGCCTTCACTGATGAACTGTGTGTGCAAGTTAGTAAGGGAATACCCCACACAGGACTTGCATATTTCTGAGAAAACCTTGCCTGTTCACAGGTCTATTTAAATGTAACTTGTTGTCTCTAAGCAAATATACTGCGTTGCAATTCGTACTATCAACTTTAATAGGAGGAGTTTGTGATACGCAGCTGCGAAAACGACAGTCCAACGACTCCGAGTCAAACGGTCATGGTTGAAGTGCACACTGAGCAATGCAGACTAGGATTGCTGACTGTGCCTCTCTACCAAAGGCTCTGAATTGATTCCAATCTTGGGGAAATATCTGCCAACTCAAAGTACCCTAAATTTTGGGGTACGAAGAGAACATGCAATTGCTATGCAATCACCGCAGTGGAAATACTTCCTTGATCTGATCCAACTAGCTGCCATCTTCCCTAGTTAGTTAGTATCCTACCAGGGACATTGTGCCATGTGTCAGCATGCTCTAACTTGACGAGCTTCAGTTTAAAGTTTTGGCCTGCATAGCCAGGTCAAGCTCCGGGATAGTGGTAGAAAGATGCCGTTTTTTGTTCGCCAGAGAAAACGAGTCGGCATCTTCCGTGTTCTCTCCAGGTCGACTCCTACAATTGCATTTCATCGCCTCAACCGTTGAGGTAAACGTGTCTTCCAGTATCTTCCCCGGCTTTAGCCGTCATAGATGGTTATTGAATATGTATTGCAATTCGGCCCGAATCATGGCGTGCACAAAAGCTTTGAGTTCACGAAATATGGATTCCAAGGTCCACTCCCACCTGGAGTATGTTTCACCTTCATAGGGTGGACGTTTATGTCTTCTAGTGCCATAGGTTACATCTTCTATGAAAATTGAGACGATGACTTCGCAGTGAGTCGCACCAGTTCTCCTATCTACCCTATCCACTCAGTCAGTATATCTAAGCGCGCTCTACGGTCCGGGAAATGCATCTCAAGCGCTATACTGTAATGCTTCCGAGCAATGCCAGCGATTCGCCACTAATTTCGGACTTTTCCGTGCACTGGATTGGCAGAGGGAATGACCCATGGTGGATCATGTCCATACGCCAAAAGCATTACTGAAATGTGATATTTGCGACCAAGAGGCGCCCATTAAGGATTTATAAATAAGCCTCATCTGCTTTCCACTTTCCACATCCCCCTCTCACTTTATTAGGATGCTCATCTTCAATAACGAGGTCACCCATTTCACCACCACCTACTCTTCTCCGAAAAATCCAGTAGATTACCGTAACCTTCAGCAAGTTCACAGTCAAGTACGCAGACTATTTAGTTGATTAGCTCGATGACATCAATTTTTCACCAGGACCAGGTGTCTACCCAAAGTTCACATACCATTATGATTGCGGAGGAAGCACCGAGCTATGTTCGTGTCAGTATCCTTTGACATGCTCACTATTTATGCTTCCTTCTAGCCAGACCCGGTCATGCTCCTTCCCGACCATATCTTTAACTGGCATTTAATGTCTGTTGAGGCCGTGGTCCTCCATGGTCCACGTATATTTGTTCCACAACCGATTTATGAGCCACGTTCCGGGGCGGACAAAAAACGATATGTTTCAACAGCCGTGCTTCAGCCACCTATCGTTTTCCATGCTGAGAATAGCCTTGAATGGGGCGTCCCCCTTCGCCAACTCTTGTCTAGGAACAAGGTTCAACTCGCTGAAGGAAATGACCCTGCTTTCACCTCTTGCGGACCGTCCGTTTGTATTAGGATTAACGTTCGTTGTTCGCTGATCATTAGTGTTCTCAAAACTGACCATACATCATCGCTTAACAGTGGCCGGGTTACCAACCACTTCACAGACGTTGTTTGACAAGGGACTACACGGCGGAACGCCACTACATTACCAAGGCCCGGCTGGCCACACTTGTAGCAAAGTGCATCAAGCGTTTCATGGATGCTATGAGCCAGCAGCCGATGATGCTGGGTTCAGACCCAACCTGGAGAGTAGGGACCGGGCCATTAGGGATCAATGTGGACGATGTCGTTCTCATTAGCCTTCACCATGTGTCCCAGGGGAGCTGGCAGCCCCAGCTGCGTTTGCGTCGAACTGTTGGCACTGGTATTCTTGGGTAGACAGCGTGGTCGCAGTGTTCATAGCCTCTGTGAACACAAAGGATATTGATGCAACTTCGTACTGCCTTACCTTTGTCCATATTATCTTGAGAAACTTACTTCCTCGCATTGCATGGCGTGGCCATGACAAACTAGCTAGTATCCTGCTCAACAAATGTTCTTTCCTCGCCGTTTATACCTTCCTCCTTTGGATCTGCTTCACTCTCCTAATCGTGCGCGGTTACTTCACCTACAAAGAACACACATTCAACCTCGAAGGTAAACTCAATGCATAAAACCTCAGGTTCCCTCTTACGTAGCGGGCACGACATACCCAGTGCGGAGTCGCGGGTCCCAACATCTATGGAATTATAGGTATAGACCTTCGCCTGCATTGCTCAAAATTCTTCTACAGTATGTTTGTATGTATTACTCGGTCGTGTCCCAGGTGTGACTGTTTAGAAAGTCAGTTGGCCCTCTTCCTGAACATGACATTCTCAAAGGGGTTGGAAATGCGACCAAGGCCGACATGATTGGTGTGCAGGGAAGGCGTGTTCTCTTCCAATTTAATATCACACACAACCACGGTGCATGCCAACATCGTTTTCAGCTCGTTGGAAGCGGAGAAACGACCGGGACAGGAAAAAGGTAACAGGAAGACAGGAAGGATGTCCCGTTAATTAAAATGGTCGTTTTACTTTGGCTAAGTGAGGTTGGTTTACTATGCGTGTTTACGGTACCCAAACAGGAGGAAGTCAAGGCTTGTTGAGATGAACTCTCATGTTTGAGAATCTGAAGGGATCGAAGACATCCGCGTTGTCGTACGCTTCTTCGTCGGGGCACAATGATCGAGCAGCCTGAGGGAACGTAATGGACATTCCATTTAGTATGAATCTTCTGACACCAAGATCACCTATCAGTGAATTTCAAAGCACTACCATCATTCTCAAAAAGATTAATGCACTAAGGATCAGAAGTAACTCTACAAGGAATCGTCATCGTGAAACAAGTGCCTCAAACCAGGACCCCATCAGCATGATTTCTGTTGCCTGCCCCCAAATGCGACGATGCACTCCTCCTTGCGTGTGCATGGTTATACAGGTCGTTGCAAAGCTCTAGCTCATCAATTGTCTTCTTCGGCTTCTTCTCACGAACAATACCTAACAAGGTACTGTTTGAGATAATATACACACGCTGATCAGGGAGGTTCGCGTCCTCCAGGTTTGCCTTGACGCTCTTCCGTGTCCGCTCGATGAACTGCTTACGCGCAGTTTCATAGAGCCTGTTCCAACACTCTACGGCTTCTTCATCAGACCCTTCGCTCTCGTAACCCATGTCCCTCATGAGATTCTGGATGCGTTGGTCTGCCTTGGAGCAAACGATATAGGTAGGGATATTAAAGCGTCTGCAGTTCCCGAGGATGGCGATGTCTGTCATCGTAAAACGGTTATCGAAGAGGACGATGATGCAGTCGAAGACATAGAGCCCCTGCGCATTGAAGTACTGCCAATCAGGACACTTGAGCGTGCTCGCCCCTTGGATTTCGTACCAGGTGAAGGGTTTCCGGGGGTTAGGTTCAGGATATCGGGTCATCTGAAGGGTGGTTTTGGTGACTCCGACTGCAGCGGCCCCAGTGTCCTTGCTTCGAAGACCACGAAAAGCATTAATAAGGGAAGACTTTCCGCTGCCAGAAATGCCAGTGATAGCGAGGTGGAAGTGATTTTCTTTGTACTGGACACGCTCTTTGGCTGCAGCAAGCTCCTCTGGTGTAGGCATTACGACAGGCTGAATGCCCTTCTTCAATCGCCTCTCGGCTTCTTCATTCAAGGATGCGAGTGGACGCTGAACAGACTGTAGTAGCTGCCAGCGAAGAGGCAGTGAGGGTCCAGAGAGTTGCTGAGGAAGAGCGGCAGCAGGCAGAGGCTCGGAAGGCCCTCGCAGAAGAAGCCGCTCGTACTGCTGCTGAAGTAACCAAGCAGACCATCGGAGCTCCGCCCGTTCCCTCTCCTCCTGAGCCCGTTGCGCAAGCTTAGCAGCAGCCTCCGCCAGCTCCTGCGCACGACGAGCAGCTTCCTTTGCTCCTTCCAGCTGAGCCCTCAACCTTTCAGCCTGCTCTGCGGCAAAGGCACAAGCCTTATCGACCGCTTCCTGTCGTGCGCGGGCCCTCTCTCGCTCCGCTTCCGCTTCTTGTTTGATTTTTTCGGCGAGAGCTCTAGCTTCGCTCGCTATCTTCTCGGCCTCTCCTCTCGCTCTTTCTGCCCTGTGATGGGCCTCGGTTTTTGTGACAGAGTGATTTGCTTCCTCTGGACTGCGGAATAACGAGAAGAGATCTCCCATAGCGAAAAGTGAAGGAGATGGTGGTAGGCGTCTGAAAAATACGCGAAGGAGAAATTCGTGCGTGATAATAGATGAGTCTCTCTGCTGGATTGGTGATAAGTCTCTGCTGGATTGATGATAAGGCTATGCTTATACTGCGTCGCTCGTACAGTGGAAGTGGAGCCCGTGCTGTGAAGGATCGATATTGGACACAATAATTGAAGACTCAACGAGGCAATCCACTCACGGGCGTCTGATCTTGTGGGTACAGAGTTCGACTATTACGAAAACAGATGGAAGGTGTGATTCACTGCCAGGAGTCCAGGACGGATTCCATGAGTCTTTACATAATGGAACCCATGTTGCACCTTCTGAATCTGATAAGAGGCAAAGCCTAACTTGGATTGGATTCTCCATGTGATATCAGCCTGACCTGTACTCCAGCCTACCAGCCCCGTCACCCACTGATGCACTAGCCATCCCCACTTTGAAGGTGCTGCCTAGCGTTAGCGGAAACCTTGCATCACGCACACTTTCCCACGAACTATGACAGTGGCCATGACATCCGTGTTCATGATACGGTCCTTGACCTTGTATGTACTCATCACACTCAAAACACTGCTGTACCATGACCATATAGTCTTGCAAAAGCATCATTCTTCTGAAACTCATGACAGCATTGTTAGCTTGTGGTTCCTTGCCAAACTTGTCCCAACTTCCCCCGCTCTCACCCCGCTTGGCCAAGACCTAGGTCGCTGCGTGTTGATGATCTCCGAGTCCATTTTTGTTCAAGTGGCTGCAGCGCTAGTACCTTTCCCGACCCTGGTGCTCACTAGTATTTTTTTCCCGTTGTTATCAGGCTATTCCTTATCACCGTTTTGGAAGAACGCCGATATTACCATTGAAAATCGACTCCAGTACTGCCAACCAATCAATGTTCGATGTTGCAAGAGATTTTCGATACTCACAGGTGCAAAGTTTTGTCGTAAGTGTTTCTCGATTTTCATGCTTGGTGGGAGACAAGGACATTTGATTGGCCCAGAAGGCAATAATGAATGATGGTGAAACCTCCCGTCTTTAAGTCCTACCATTTCAATTTCTTCCTCTATACAGGTTATCCACCGACTTCGGCATTCTCCCCTCGCACAATATTCTCATTCAGTTCCTGGGTGAAACGGCTGAGCCAGTTCACGATCAGACCCCAGGCAATGCCAGGGTTCGTAAACTCCATTTGATGGGAAGATTTTTAATAAGATTTTTGCTGCAGAGTGACCCCCTCGCGATTCTTGCAAGATGTAACCTAACCTGGTACCAAATTATTCTCCGGGCGTTCAACGTCGATAGCGATATCGGTCTCACAAGAGGTGCATTAACCACACTCTCAGATGGAAGAGGAACGACATGTCCGTTCCAACGAGCTATTTCATGGTCAGAACCACTCATTTAGCACAGATGGATCATGCCGTGTTTGTTACTCTTGAATCCTCTGTTTGCCCCGAGGTTCGATTTTCATTTCTCTCGACTGTTGAGTTCTCTTGACGGACTGGTCTCGATTATTCAAGGTGGTTGTCTTGTTATTAGCGCTTCCAAAACATGTTGTTACAAAGAACCACACGGCGAAGAGCCATCCCATTACCAAGGTCCAGCGGGCTGGACTTGTTACAAGGTGCCTCACGAACTACATGAGCGAGCAGTCTATTACATTTGGTTCGGACCAAGCGTTGTGTTCGCGTCAGTATGTTGGAATCGAAGTCCTCGTGTGGATTAAGAAACCATGATATTTGTAGGTCAATCAACAGCAGGTAACACGGGGGTACCATGCTTGTTCCCTCCTTCGATTTTACTGGACAACAATGTTGTTTATTTTCAGCTTATATCTTTTTTGCAGCCATACCACTTGACGGAAGGATGGAACAGGTTGTATCCCTGTGATTGGTCACCGGTCACCAGTCAGTTGTTGAAGCGGCACCAAATGTGGCCATCTAATAAGCGGCGAAATTCTTTGTTCGCTTCCTCTACCGAGTACATGTTACACTATTGATCGTCACGGTGGACTTGGACGTACTCGCAATTCTCGTCCCACTATACCACTCTTCAATATGAGCTTTCAATATGAACTAGAAATCCGAGCTGGTCACTCATTCGGTGCCGAGACCAGAAAATGGTTCTGACATCGGAATACGGGCCGGGCCACCTCCGCTGAGGTCTGACCGGTCAAACCTTCAACTTCTGAAACAACCTCAGCAATACCCTCAATGCTCGTGAAAACAGGGTCATATCTACGCCGTCGTACAATTTGATGATCATGCGCTGTCAGCTACAGCCATTCCCGTGGTGGCAACCCGTCATGTGGTTCTTGAGCACCTGACCTTCAGGTCCTTCACAAGAATGCCTTCTGTCAGCTAAAAGTAGGTCCCTATCTCTCCTGTTCCGTTAGATATATTCCTGTCCCTGTTCAGGGCTAGGTCAATTCACTCTCACACCCGTTCCATTCAGACCTAGGATGCCAGCAACGTTCACCAAGACGCTTGATACACCCACTTACAAAGGGACGATTACGATTCCGTTAGGTCTTTATATTAATGGCGAGCACATAGACCCCGTCGAGGGTGGATCTATCGAGTGAGTAGATGTCCTGTGTCGTATCGTCGTCTCACATGTGTTGATACGATACGTTCATCTAGAGTTGTCAATCCCGGTGTGTTGTACCATGCCTCGAGAAAAATACGACCAGTCTACTGACATCACCCAATAGCGACGGGACAGACGATCACATCAATCTCGGCTGGTACGAAAGCCGACATCGACCTCGCAGCACAAGCAGCACAGAAAGCCTTCAAGTCGTCATGGGGTCTCAAAGTCTCGGGTACAGAACGGGGGAGGCTCATGTTCAAACTTGCTGATCTGATGGAACAGCATATCGAACAATTCGCTGCTCTGGACGCACTTTCTAATGGTAAGTGCTCTAGTAATGCATTGATGAGAGATAGTATCTCTAACTTCTTGGTAGGCAAGGCGTTTAAAACTGCTCGTGACCGGGACAACAGAGGTGGTATCAGTGTTATGAGGTACTATGCTGGCTGGGCAGACAAGATAAATGGAAAAGTAATCGAGGTGGGGTTCTGGAGCTTTCATCCGTGGATCGGTCTAAGTCCTCGTCCATAGACACACGACAAGAAACTTTCTTACACCCGTCATGAGCCCATTGGTGTCGTCGTAAGTTTCACTCACCTCTGAGTCCTATCTTCCAGGTCCGTGAATAACCCCGCGATACAGGGTCAAATCATTCCATGGAACGTTCCTAGTCAGCACATTCTTCTCATCCCATGGCTTATCTTACCCCCTTTCAACAGTGTTCTCTCTCTCCCTCAAGATCGCCCCTGCCCTCGCAACAGGCAACACCATCGTCCTCAAACCCTCCGAACTCACCCCCCTT
>JBBPJZ010000373.1:0-22097 GCA_038089015.1 Chalciporus aff. trinitensis | reverse complement strand
CATCAGGACAGTGTTCCTTGACGTCCTTGGCAATGCCGGCAAGGTCGACGATCTTGAGGAGGGGATTTGTTGGAGATTCAAGGAGAACCATGGTGATGTTCTTGTCAGGGTGGAGGAGAGGTGTGAGAGTAGATGGGTTAGTTGTGTCGACGTGGTATACAGTGATACCTTGGTGCGTCTCGAGGTAGGAAAGCAGACGGTTTGTACCGCCGTAGAGATCATCTCCTGCTATGATGGCATCGGCGGGCTTGAGGAGACGAAGGATCGTATCGAGTGCAGCCATGCCTGATGACACGGCAAAGGCATGTGCAGCAGACGAGATCTTGGCGATGTGATGTTCTATGGAATGGATGAGTACAGGTACGAAGGGAGTCGATGATAGACGTACCGAGATGTGTTCTCGTTGGGTTTCCGCTGCGAGTGTAGTCATACTCTCCACCCATGCCCTTGAATGTGGCTGTCTGGTATATTGGCACGGACGATGAGCCATACTGGTCCTTGTGGTCCGGGTTCTCGACTGTCGCGCAGAGGGTGGAGAATCTGTATGGCTGACGAGGTCTGTAGGGAGAGTCTGGCTCTGGGGTAGGAAGTTCGACGGCGCGAGTAACGTCGATTGGTTTCCGTGTGTTCATCCTCGCAGAGATTCTTGGAGACACAACGATCAGCAAGTTACAACGATGACTAGGACCGTCGTGACGATGACTTTGATCGCGCCATTCTATTCACACTCACGTGACACACATTCACTATGCCTCGAGCACCGACCAGGGATCACAGTGAGCACCCTCCTCGCTGTCCAGCACGTCGAGCTCATAGTATCTACAGTAGACAGACATCCAAAGCAAACGCTTGCACCACAGGTAATCGAAAAGCGCACCAAGAGACACCTCGAAGAACTCGAGGTTCGTTCACCCTATCCTCCCCAATTCATCCCTGACAGACACATCCAGCGGACAAATTATGCGGCATCATCGCTGTTTAACGACCCCGACTCAGACCCAGAGTCATCCTCAAATCAAAAGTCAAAGTTTCGAGCCAGACAGACAGTCATCTCGGACAAACGCACGTTTCCAGCTCCAAACCAGACAAAGAAGAAAAAGTCTACCATGAACGTGCGCACCGCCATCTTATATCGCAAAGGTCTATCTACTCTGATCGATGAAAGCGTGAGTCTCGCTCTGCTATTCCCATTCAGAGTTGATCACGACCAAACTAGGGACTCCCTTCGCCCCCTTCGACCACACCCTCGTATCTGACGGCGTCCGCTCCGCCACCACCATTTCCTTCACGCGTGCTCTGCTCTGTGTGTGGGTACAAGGGAGCATACAAATGCATCAAATGTACGATGCCATACTGCGATCTCAACTGCCGCCATATACATGACGAGACCAGGTGCGAGCGAAGAGTCGTCTGAGCCTTCAAAAGTAAATAGATGCGTGTATATTAGTGCTACGAAGGACATTTTCCCCCTTCTGACCACGATAACATGAAAGGAGATCGGTGCGCAGTGTCTGTCCTGTCTTGTCCCGAGTCTCGCGGTATGAGCATGCGGTCTTGTGGAGCATACAATGGATGCAGCGTGTCAACACACTCATACAAGAATCTCATCCCGAGGGAAGCAACGTCATCGTGACCTCCAGTTGCCCTCGGGATCGAGATTTTGAGACCGCATGGAATCGAGGCGGAGCAATACCCGAAGTTAGCAGGACCCTTCAGCTTCGCAAGATCGGTTCAGTCGTTCCACAGGCTCTAGTCCACCATTTGCAAGGATAACCTGTATCAATAATACTTGGCACTCAGAGAGAAGTGTGATCCATCACTATCTCTCCGCGGCGGGTAGATCTCGCAGAACATTCTATCAGTAATAAGGAACCCATCAGATACAAGAACTCGAAGGAACACCCGTTGAATCGGTATATGAAGGGATGCCCAAGGCAACATCCATTGAGATCCATGGACGGTAAGCCAAGTCGACAATGCCAAGATGCCTCCCAAAGTTTGAACACCTCACTTTCGAGAAGTGACAATGACGGCAGACATCGTTCACGTCCACGGGCACTCACCGGGAACCGCGGTATTATGGATTTACTCGGAGTTCGTTTGCTAAATTACATAAAACCTGATGTTAAAACAGCTGTGAGAACAAGGAAAACAGTAGGAGCATCAAAAATCTCTAGAAACATATACGGTAGCTTGCATATCGTCCACTGGTCTCACTGGGACGTGTAATTTTGACTACTTGACCGCGTCGAAGCCCATAATACCGTGCCACGGGGTCCGCCAATTGGATACGAGGGAGTTGCGTTTCCTTTAGTCGACTTGGGTACAACTGCGTCAGAAGTTAGTTTTCCTAATGAAGAATAGAACGTACTATTTTTGGAGTAATTGTTTCTTTTGCTCTGCATCAAGGATTTCATGCCGAGGAACCAGAGTGTGGTGAGTTATGTTTACTAGTAGATCAGCCTCGGAAAACTCCTCAAGCCGGTATTGCTGAGACATCGCCGCAATGACCTGAAGAAAGAAAATGAAGATAAGCCAACAATGGCTTATGGTGATAACCCTCGGACCCACTTTCCGCGCAGACGGCGTCATGTTACCCGGAAAGATGATAATACCCCTTTGAATGGACTTTTCCTCAAGGATACCGAGTAACCTGACGGCTGGGTGAACCCCTGGGCTGGAGAACAGGTATTGACACGCACTTGCGCATAGTTTTGACACCGACACTTCTTTCATCGGAAAAGAAAATGAATATTTGGTCGGCAGAGTTTTCTCGTGAGTTGGTGAAGAAATTGAGTTGGTTTCGGCTGCCAAACACATCAATTCTGGAGCAATTCCATAGCCCACAACGAGACATACTCGACGCTTCCGCCACTGTTCGCATAGTGTGATCTGAACGTGGCGAGGTCCATGTTAATCTCCTCGTCGGAGACTTGGTATCCCTAGCTCAAGGAAACTTTTCTGTGAGATTCATTTGGCATGATATGGGTGCATGAAGTCGACGGACTCTATCCTTGACGAGTTCGTGGATCGTCCTGTTGACTTTCCATAGTTTTGCGGTCTCGTCCTCGGCCATTGCTTGAAGGTTGTAAGGCTGTAAGTAGAGAGAGTATTCAAACTCAGCTACACTCTGATCGACCTACACCGTCCTCGACGTGACATGGCACCACCACCACCAACAGCGACCGCAAATGGCGCGAACCCGACACCGACGACGATACCGCTAACCAATGCGTTGATGGTGTGTATCATCCTTGTTCGAGGTTAGACTACGTTTCAATACTCTCGTAGACAAAGTTGAAGCCAGCCAAAATATTCAAGGGTGCTGTCGAACCTGCACCACCCCCGACGCCAGGGAGCAGCTCGAGACCCAATGCTGGTCCACGACATATCACCGCCATCACCTTTGACGACAGAGGTGATCAAATTCTGACAGCATCCGAGGATGAGACGTTCCGGTTATACAGCTGTAAGACAGGCAAGCAAGTCGTCCTTGTTACCCCCTCTGATGTAGTCCATCATTGACCTAGCTGACGAGCAGACATTTGAAGACACTCTACTCCAAAAAATATGGAGTTGATCTTCCCCGTTTCACTCACAAGAACACGACTGTCGTTCACGCCTCCACAAAGGAAGATGACACCATACGGTATCACTCCCTACACGACAACAAATACTTGCAGTATTTCAAGGGCCACAAACAACGCGTCATTTCACTCGAAGTCTCACCCATAGATGACGGGTTCATGTCTGGCTCAATGGACAAGACTGTCCGCCTCTGGGACCTTCGCGTGCCAACATGCCGTGGACTTCTGAACCTGCCCGCGCCGCCAGTGATTGCGTACGATTCATCTGGAATCGTCTTTGCAGTTGCGGTCAACCATTACTCGCGTATCCTGCTGTATGATCAGGCAAACTACGACAAAGCGCCCTTCTTAACCATCACTCTCGAAGACCCGACACTCGCTCTCATCAGTTACCCCCCTCGACCAATATACGTAACCTCACTTGCTTTCTCCTCGAACGGAAAGTTCCTTCTAGTAGGCTGTTCGGGCGATGCACATTATATCGTCGACGCCTTCGAAGGCCATCTTCTCGCCAAACTCGAGGGCCACATCGGACTCGAACGGCGACGTATGGACGCACCTCAAAGTATAGATCCTGTGAGAGGCAACAGCGGAGAGGAGGTTTCATGGACGCCCGATAGCAAGTACATCGTAAGTGGAAGCTTGGACGGAAAGATTGCCGTCTGGGACGTCCAGAATTTGCCGGCGCGTTCGGGTCCTGTCGATCTCAAGGTACCACCAATGCGTCTTCAGCCTCTGGCTACCTTGGATGGACATCCAGGTCCTTCGAGATGTGTGCGCTTCAATCCTCGGTTGGCAATGATGGTCACCGCCGGGGCAGAACTGGTATGTTGCTATTCCGTCCGATAAAGAAACAGATTCATTCGTCTCTAGGCGTTTTGGCTTCCAGACCAGACAGCAGACAGCGAGGAGATGGCGAAGGAGCTTCTTCGGAAAAAGTAACAGTTTGACCCCATAATTTCTTCCCTGGCTTTACCATGTAGCATCCGCACATTGAGATTATGTAGAGAATTTCTGAACTCAATGGCTGTATCATCCCACAATACTTAGCAGAGCATATCGATTGCACTCAACATCCCAACGACAAAAAAAAACCACTTGTACATGAAACTTTAATCGAACGAAACGATCAAAGCAGACGAGGAACGGAGGGAGGGATCAAGGTGTCGCAAGCTTCGCGAGCGAGATCTGATTCGTAGCGACATTGGTAGAGAAATAGGCGTTCTTCAAGAAAACGTCACCGACCTGGACGATTGTTGCATCAGTCACCGTAGTCTGTGAAGCAGAGCGCGCGCGACGCTTACCAGCCACTCATTGGCAGCTCCGATTTGCTGGGGCTGAATTCCAGCAGTGCAGTTACCAGTGGGGTTGTTGATATTGAGAGGAAGGACGGCAAGATCCCTGGGGTCTATCGCGAACGCTGTATTGCCGAAGGAAAGAGCAAGGCTTGCAGTGGAGGTGCAGGGGATGGTGCATTGTTGGGCATCGCATGCACCACCGAGTGCATGCATCACCGTCTGTGCATCCTGAGGGGGAGCGAGGATGAGAGTGGTGCCGGTGTCGAGGATAGCAGTGCGGTTAGTAAGGCCAGTGTTGGCGCCGTTCACGGTGATGGCGTTCATGGAAGCCTCCCAGAATCCCATGGCATTGACGTTGGGGACGGTGACAAGAGAGTTAGCGACGAACTTGGTGGCGTCGAGGCCTCCGAAAGTGACTTCACCATCGTTGAGTTGATCAGCAAGACGTGGGATCTTGAAAGAAATGATGGGGGCCTGGACGAGCTTGTTCGCTGCAAGTGACTCCACGGGAGTAAGGACTTTTTCTTGAGACAATGTCTGAAAGATATGAGGGGTCGGGCAATGACGATAACGAGAAGAGCTCACCGACTTAGCAACTCCCATGAGACCATCGAACGGTGTGCTGTTTGAGGCAAATTGAATGGATTCTGCTGTCGCAACACCGAAGGTATGATTTTTCAATACCAGACCGGCAATGTTGACGTTGTCCTGGCAAAGAAGACCCTGCATTGCTCCGGAGCCATACGTCACCTGGAATTGCTGGTTGGTCTGAACGAAGGTGCTAGAGCCCTTGGGACCGAGGGTAGTGTGGTTGCCCTAGGAAGCGATCAGTGCTTGTTCAGTATTCATAAAGGAGATCAAAATACTCACGCAACCCCCTTGTTGGGATTGGCAGTTCTCCCCGGCGACCCCTGGGAGTCGAAGACAGGGTTAGCGGATGTGCTCAGTTGCCGATGGCAACGACCTACAGAAATCAGCACTACCCGAATCCATGAGCATTTGGAAGTTTCGGGGAGGTGTACCAATTTGAATAGTAGCTAGGTAACCAACATCATCGGCTCTAGCGCCCGGGGCATCAAATCAGCATGTATTGATCATTAAAAATGGGTTAGACATACTCGATGTTCAATCCGAGGGAATTGTTACCAGTGGGTGGTTTGGCAGCGGTAACACCACCCTTGATAGCAGCTTGGATATCGATTGGAGAAACGCCAGCCTTGGTGGAGTTGCCGGCCATCATTCCGCCGGTGACAGTGCCATTGCCCGTGCCAACACCCATGGTGCCGTTTTGCATCCCAGCACCGATCGTACCAGCGCCGGCACCGGCTGCAATTGGTTGGACGGCAGCAGCCAAACCCGACCTGAAGCGCCGCTTGCTAAAAATGGAACCTTGGGGCGTTGCAGTACTTGCATCAGTTCGTGAGCCAGGTCCGCTCTCAAGGAGGTACAGCCTCTTGTGGAGCTCAGAACGAAGAGCATGCTCCGAAGGTTCCTCGCGTCCAGTCATGCGTGCGAGACGCTTAGAGCCGCGGTTGATGTGTTGTTGGAGAAGCTGGCAAAGTCACAAATTAAACGACTTGGTGAAAAGATGAGACAAGCTGGAAGGGGAACTTACCACTTGGGGGTGGAGGTTCCCGGTGGGAGGAACGTGAAGCCGCCTGAGTGGCATTGTGATCATTCCTGCGTCATCTTGGACCTGACGCTTTGCACGGGTAGGAACGGCCTCCGCTTCCTTGAGGCTCAGAAGACATACTAAGAGGAACGTAAAAGCGAATGACAGTTGTTGCATGATTAATCAAAATCAGTGAAGGATAGAGCGCAAAGAGCAAGCGATGAGCAAAAGCAAGCCGACTAGCGACTAGAGACTAAAGGAAGGAATACAGTCGACTAGCGACCGTAAGGAAGTGGGATCGTAAAGGATGGCACCCGGCCTCGTGAGTGCAGTGAGTATGCCGTGGAACAGGGAACGAGGGAGGAGACAAAGGTTAACTTGTCTTGCCTTATATATGTACGCGGGCCGGATGGTTACCTTCAGCCTTCAGCTCCGGATAAGCTGTCGCTGATTTGAAACGCATTGCCTGCTTTACGTAAGGTGGAGTGGGATCATCTTGGTTGCCAAACTATCAAATGGTTATGTGCGCTCAGAGTGCTGGCAACGAGAGAAAGCATGACAATACTTACGGGTTACCTTGTCGACATACTTCAGCAGTTACCACAACACGAAAAGACCTTGATTCTTTCCCTTTACATGCTGCTCTAGGCCGGCTTTCATTCAACGAGATATTTCCGGTGTGAGATTGGAGACCATTGGCACGTATCACATGGCATGTGGAACGGAAACAATCTGTAGACAGTGGGCCCGGGGTTGATATCACGCCACAGAGCAAGTAGTGGGAAAATAATTCTGTTTAGTCGTGACACAGGAAGGGGAGTTTTGATCTATCTGCGATGTCCGCGTGTTAGTGGAACGAAGGTCCCTCTAAGCGACTGACTGACTTATAATTAAGTTATCTGATTGCGAGGAACCCGCATAGGGGCTACAGCTTTGATGGCACCTGGGGCAACGGCAACGTATGTTGACGCGCATCCAGTTTGACCGCTTCTAAACAGTCTCTGTACAAAAAGGCTTTGATCGAACCCCATACCCCCTGTTTGGGTAATCCGGAAAGCTCTTTTGCGAGCTTCGTCGCCTCCTTGAGCACGTTCTCCGTCCCAAGGTCGACACCTGTCCCGCTACAACTTGCGAGGCGGTCGATGATGCCTGCTGCCAGTGCCTCAGCTGGTGTGAAGCGGTATCCCTCGAGAGCTATACGCCGCCGAAGAGAGGGATCGGTGGCCTTGGTGTTAATGATGGCGGTAAACGACAGTGGCAAAGGTGCGCCAAAGTGAATCTAAACGAAGATGCTATATCCATGAACTGAAGTGACGGAAGGAACGAAAGATACCTCGTTCATACATAGCCATGCCCTTCTTCGGCTCCCGTCGGTCATGACACGGTAGTCACAGGCCAGCGCAAGCATAAAGCCGGCAGCAAAGCAATGGCCATTTATTGCCGCAATGGTTGGGACTACCTCTGAAATTAATATTTATTTTCTTATGTGACAAGAGAGAGACACAAACTAGGAAAAGTCAGTAAACGCGCATACAAAGGGTTCGCAGTGTCTGAACATGAGTCACGTTCCGTGTGGTCAGTGTTTTGGAACCTTGCGTGCGTACATACCGGTAAAGAAGCCAGGATTTCCCTTGATGTTCTCGTATACAAATCCATTGCTGAAGAACTTGTCTTGACCGCGCTTGCCGACTATGATAAGAGCACCCTCCCCACCGTTCGATTTTGAGTCCTCTTGGTGGTTCCCTGTGAGAGCGGCGCGTCTGTTGTTGTTCCAGTGGTTCTCAACGATATCCAGTGCAGGTCGAAATGCCTCATCAATCAATTCCGTTGTAAGTCTGGAATCTTCGCCATTATGCAGCTCAATAATCCATAATCCAGTCTGGGCTGACGTATAGGAGAACGCTGAGTGGGCATGTCGCAGACACTGAAGGAAACACTTACGGTAAGTGAGAGAAAGGAGAGGCTTGGAAGCTGGAAGAGAAAGTGGAAAGCTGATGGGTGACTTCATGGGGCTTGGGCTGGTCGGTCTGGTACAAAGACAAGGTGGATCTGGGTGAGCAAGACCGGTCCCGAGGTGAATAACACATGCAATGCATCCTCACTCAGCGGACGACCAACTTGAAAAAGTCCAACGTGCCATCACTATGAGCTCTCAAGATTAACATTCACAACGATGGATCGTGGTGCCTAGTAGTACCAGGAGCAGCTAGACAAGTCTTTCTGCTACACCACTGATGCTACACTGTTTGCTACATCCCCCCATGTCATGTGACGGCGAACAAACCTGCCCTGAGTTTAGTAGGGACGTGGCAAAACACTAAGTCTAACGCGTTCTTACAACAAGTTCTACTACTCACTCACGTCAAAAGCAGCAAAATGCGTTCGTTCTTTACGCGCAGTCTTGCTTTCCTGGTTCTCTCGGTCCTGGCTGTCGCTGTTTGTACGTAGTCAGTTTCTTCTATTTTCCGCATACTTCGTGCTGACCTAGAAACTTGCGACATTCAGCAATTGTCGAACGAACTGAACCCGAAATTGTGGTACAAGCAACGTTCCCAGAGGAGAACCCGTTCGGTCGTATGTCAACTCCCGACTCCTCTGTCTTCGTCATCTAATGGTCTAATGCGCCATGTAGACATCGTCAATGGTGAACGTAACCAGATTTACCTTCTCGTTGAAAACAAGAGCGACCAGAATGTTACTATCACTTCTGTCGGTGGTTCTTTCCACCATGCCGAGAGTGGTGCTCTCCTGAAGAACGTATGTTTCTTCCCTTGGAGTCACGCGCCAATTGCACACCAAGTTACCGCCTGTCTAGACCACTGCTCTCTCATATGGTTTCCCGCTATTGGAAAGGTCCAAGCTGCAAGTCCCTTACGCGTTTTACTCCGAGTAAGTTCTTTTGCATATCTCGTGTCTACTGGAAAGTGACCGAGTGCCCACAGATTCAAGGTATGTATCTATTTTTGTCACCGAATACATCGTTCCAACACGAAATTTAGCCAGGGGACCTACGCCTCAACCTTTGGCTAGAGCATACTGTTGACGTATGTTCTCACATTTTCCATGTCATACACGTTACAAACCCATTCACAGGACCAAAAATACCGTGTCACGGCCTTCGATAGTGTTGTCACAATCGTTGAACCCGAAGGCTCTTGGTTTGATTACAAGCTGTCAGTTTCATTCTCATTTCACAATGGTTCCCGCTGAAAATTTCTTTTCAGTATCTCAACGTATCTGATCGTTTTTGCATTCCTTAGCGGGGCTTCCTATTTCGTATACCTCACTTACTTCCCCACTCCAAAAGCGAAGAAACCTAAGCGGGCTCGTGCAGAAGTGAGTGCGCCCGCTAGCACCGTCACAACTACTGCCAGCGGAGCGAAGTACGAGGAAGAATGGATCCCCGAGCACCATCTCAAGAAGCCCAAAGCCAGGAAGGCAGTTGCTGTCAGCAGTGGGGATGAAGTGAGCGGTGGGGAGACGAGCGGGACAGAGGGGAGGAGGCGCAAGGGTAGGAAGTAGAACTGTCACAATCTACACTGGCCTATAATGCATATCAATCTATGCAGTTAATTTCTGTAGCTGCAATTGTCATCGGATGGATGCAACACGCAGGTAAACTGCAGAGGTATTGTCCGATCAACCGTGGTCGAGTGTAATCGGTGTGCCAATAGTGTGAGGGTGTACATGCATTGTAATGCCAGTTAACAGAGGTATAAGAAAAGACGGCGTGGATCCCCCTCCGCTCAGATATCGATCTTCTTGTACCCTTTCACCTACCACCACGGCCCGAGTCAATGCACACACCGGCCGAAACAAACTTTAACGCACCCTGTTCTCTTTGAGCATGTCAGCATACTTGTCCGCTAACCACCGGCAGTTCTCAAGAGCGTTAACGCCTTCGTGTCGCTGGCATTTTACGAGCTCGTCTCGCACCAGGCGGGCTTCCATGGCTTTGACCCAAGACTCCTTGATAAAGTCCTCGCGTTCCTGGAGTTTGGCTGTAACATGTTTGATTGATTTTCGGGACACGATGGGTACGAAGAGCGCGTTCGGAAAGCATCTGATCAGACACGAACTGACGGAGACACAAGAAAAGACGCACCTCTCAGTTCGGCCCTGTTGTCGGTCTCGGACATTGTTGCGGAAGTGTTGTGAGTTGACTGGAAGAATCGGAGTACACAACCGAGAGTTGTTTGCGTTCTATTTGGTACACTCTTCGGAAAGTTGTCCAACTTGTCCAAGTACACCTCAAGCACTACTGTACTTGCTACCAAGCCAGACTCTGAACAATTTCAACTCAAATATTCGTGAATAGCTTTGCCGAGCACTCTCCAGGTTGTTAGACCCGATTTTGCCCACTTTACATGCAGCCGTCCAATCAAGTCTTGCACATCCGCTTTTGATTCATATTCTAGCATCCCAGCTCGCTCTAACATGAAACACCTTCGCTGTTTCCTTATGCAGTCAGCCAGACTGTTGATCGCATTCACGGGGGTTGCTCTCCAGACAGTGAAGGGCATCTCAACGTCCAAGCTATAACGAACGTCTCACCCCGTTCTGATTTCCCTTCCCATGCGACACGCATCCTACATCCGGCATCCTACATTCGGTCCCTTTTTACTACAGTCTGCCCACGGACTTTGCACGGCGTATCTAGTACAGGCATAAGATTTGTGTGGATAATACTCTTACCAACTTATCGGTCGCTTGTCACTCATTTACTTGAATCCATTTCAGATGTGAACCATGGCTTAAGGAACATCCATGATACAATGATACCCTGACGTACATGTAGGATTGTTCTAAACCGCATGAAAATACACGCTGTCGCCGCTTCCAACGATAACAGGCCTTCACTCCATCCTGCTCCTCCCATCACCACGCCAGACTGCTAATCGTCTCATCTGTTCGAATTGTCTCATCTGTTCGGCATGCAGCTTTCTTTCTCTTCTATCCTTCAGACATTGCCGGAGAAGGTACGTGATGGTGCATAGGAAGATGCAAAATATTAGTACGTCCACCAGTTTCTCCACCTCTGGTCTCATGTGTTCCATGGCTGTTCGTGCAAGATCTTCCTCGTTGACGAATAATCCCATTATAGCTGTGCCAGTGGTTGGCCTTGATATGTAGCGTACGACTTTTAAACTCAGGCCTGAAATAATTCTGCCCACGACACATGTATCTCTGATCAGTCTAGAGTCGCAGGTCAATTGTGCGCGAAATGCATACTTACCCAGTAGCTATGGGGTTCGGGCTACGAATTGACGAGCTGACGTGGGCTGAAACAAGCTCCCAGGAAGTCTGGCCTGCCCCGATGCCACCTCGTGTTCACACACACGTGGCCCCTCCAAATAAAGGGAATACCCACATAGCTTTGACTCTGGCAGATTCCGCTGCAGGTGCGTGATATCTGAGTAGAGTTTTGATTCAGGGATGCTGGAGTTCAGAGAATCCACAGTTACGAGACTGACTACAGAAAGTCTAATTAGATTTCCAAATCTGTGGCATTGATTTCCAACTTTCGGCGCTCCTGCGGATTTTGCTTTTTCTGGGGGTTCATCGAATTTCTTTCGGCACTGAAATCGAGGGATGCCAGAACCCTCATGGCAGCAGATTGCAACGTAAGTAAAACAAAGTCGGTGCTACACTGCCAACATTACGACTTTCTGACAGACTCCAAGTTGCGACGAGCGGTTCGGATCTCACGCCCACGAGGAGTGGTCAGATCCCCTCGAATCTCCGTGTTATTGAATGCCAGGTGTCGGAGCCTGCCGCCTGAGTTGTAAGTCACACCCAGTCCTGTCACCTCCGTAATACTAGTAACAATGCACTACGGTCAGGGTTATTTGAGTAGCTCAAAGATCTAACTACTATTAGCAAAATGCTAGCCGGCACACCTATTTGCGGATACAAACACTGGCCCATTCAGCAAAATGCCTGGACGGAAACCCTGGTGAAGGAAGGCTTTCCGTGTGCGTAAAGTGCCTTCACACCCTTGTCATAGCTTGACAATCGAAGGGAACTCGGTGAACATGGTGCGCGTGCGTCCATTTTCCAACCCCAAACGTTAGACTCGAAGACTGACCGTAAGTAAGGTGGGTGACACCGAATCGGCCTAGGCCGAGTGCTCTCCCGCGAACATTTGTGGCGTTGGTATTGCTGTTCGGCTCCAGTAAAGGGAAGTTCAAGCGAACATATTGAACGTTACTCAGAAAAAAAAATTCACGAGGAAGATTCAGCACACAGCTTCGTTACTTTCCTGGGATATCTCCTAAGGGCGGAACCTAGCCTTCTCACAAAGCGGATCAAGAATACCTATCGATGGAGTTACAGTGGGCTCGAGGCCGTTTGAGTTGACATGTCAGGACCATTGACTGACTTGTGCTGTGATGGCAGTATACTGGGATGATATCATGTAGAGGTTGTGGATGTCGGTCGTGCTCGCCGTCGCAAGCGTCCTGGGAACCATACATTGCCCTTTCCCTCGGACCTTGTCCCCCAGATGGGAACAGCGATCAAGAAGAGTGGAATCAGATCTTTGCGCGGGCATGGCGCTCGCGGGGTTGATATGGAATAGTTACATGCCTGCCTTGAATGAGTGTGTCACCGCTTGTAAAGCTATATGCATCCAACCTGTAGGGACGGAATTAGAAGCTCCTCGGGGACTTTCCTCCCGCGCCATTTTTCCTACCTACGGGTGTGATATCACAGAAAATTTATGGCGTCAAACACAGATTTCGGACACGTTCATCTGGCCTCATTTGACATAAAATGGGAAGCTGAAGCGGGAATGTGATCGCGAAAGTCTCTGACCATCCCGCCATGCACTGTACGCAGATCACCCACTTGAACACCAAACAGTTCTATCTCCCCGATTTGTTTTCGGTCTGCCCTTTGAAGAAGGGCGTCATCTTTCCAGGGGACTACCAGGGCATAGGGGCGGCATCCAAGGCATGGATCAATGCCTTTGATGCGCTGACAGAACGACAGCGCAACATCTTTAACAAGACGAACAGCGAGTTGTTGTCGGCAAGAGCGTTCCCGTATGCCTCGGAGGAGAGGTTCAGGATATGTTGTGATTGCCTCAATCTTCTCTGGATGATTGACGAAATCAGTGACGATCAGGACGGGTTAGGCGCCAGAAAGACAGGGAATATCTTCATTAACTGCTTAAAGGACCCAGAGTTCAAGGACGACTCACCACTCGCCCAGCTCACGAAGGAGTAAGTACTGCCCATCTCTCCTTCTCTCCGTTGCTAAGCATCTATGTAGTTTCCGCAAGCGGTTCTACGAGAAGCTGCGGACAAGGTCTGCGAAGCGTTTCCTTCAACACATCGAAGATTATATCGATGCGTTCGTCTTCGAAGCAAACCTCCGCGAAAAGGGTGAGATACTAGATCTGGCCTCGTATCCCGCCTTGCGCCGAAATAACAGCGCGAACCATATATCGTTCGACTTTGTCGCATTTGGGCTCGAGCTCGACTTGCCCGACGAGCTATTCGATGACCCTGACTTCTTGAGGGTGTACTATGCTGCCGGCGATATGATTTGGTGGTCCAATGTCCGTATTCTTCTCGTAAGCTACAAATTTTACTTGCTGATCGCGTCTTCGGACCACATACAGGACGTGTACTCGTTCAAGATGGAGCACAACAAGGGTCATGGGGGGAGTAACATCGTGACGATATTGATGCACGAGCTCGGAATGGATCTACAAACTGCGGCCAACGTCGTCGGTGAAGAGTACAGGAAGCTCATGGAGGCCTATTTTGCAGAACGAAAGAACATAAAGTCGTGGGGAAAAGAAATTGATGCTGACCTGGAACGCTACTTCGATGGGCTAGGGCAATGGGTAATTGCAAACATGGAGTGGTCCTTCGAGACGAAGAGATATTTCGGGGATGCGTTCGAAGAAGTGCGGAAGACGCGCCTCGTAAAGTTATAGTTATTTAGATACAGTAGCACCCAGGGGATTTTTCCCTCGGTAATTTGCTCGGAGAGATAATTTGGTTTCCAGACGGCCTTTCTTGCGTTGGCAGGACTATATACATGGACGTTTTCGCTCGTACTTCCTGCTACAGGCCAGTAATAAGGTCGACAATGTAGCCAGCAGACACATCTGCTGCGAGTACAGTGATATGTGCCCCATACATCTAGGAGCACCATGGGATTCCTAGTTTCTGTCTGGCAAGGACAGTAAGGATGGACACTTGTAAGGTTAGCTACCGCGAAGTAAGCTGCGTATAAAAGGACTTCACCATTGCCATCGGCCACGTCATGTTCTGTCTCCACAGCGCACCCGATCGCTGGCGGAAGGATGAGGAAGATACATGTCACATGCGACCACTGCTGTGTGCAGTGGTGAGTATGGCATAAGGCAATCCTCGATAGGAGAACAATTATCGCACTTGTTAGATAGAGATGGCTGCAAGGAAGCCGGATATCAAACCAGGGGTGAATGAGGAGACGATGGAGTGAGCTGATTGCGTTGTACATGACCACGACCGAATACCATAATAGCAATTAAGGAGGGAAGTGAGGATGCGTCGCAGACAGATGGGAGAAGACGATGAGACGCAGGATAAGCTGTGTGGAAGGGTGGTCTACAGAGTGAAATAGATAACTTGTGGTAATTTGGGCTACAGTTCGTCTGGGACATTGATAGAAAAGTAGGGATGATGTAGGGCTTCCCGCACGCTTATCCGTTGTGCGGGATCGAAAGCAAGTAATCGCCGCACAAGATCCAAGAAATGTTTGTTAATTTGGTCGTGGGGAGGTATAACTTCCTGCAAATGAAGGAAAATGAGAATATGGCACCCAACGAGTGCTTGAGAGCTGGGCATTACCATGATTGCCTTAGTTGCGCGGACATCTCTCTTGCTTTGCCGCGAAGCCTTGGGTTTGGGCCAATCAAGCCGTGAACCTTCCTTGAAGAACTCGGGCTTTGAGCGTGCTCCAGCACGGGCAAATCGATCGGGCATCTTCCCCATGACAGCTTCCATCATGGCCAAATGCTCGAGGTTATCGTGCGTTTGATACAATGCAACGCCAGTGTAAAATTCAACGAGGATG
Source organism: Chalciporus aff. trinitensis (assembly GCA_038089015.1). Lineage (NCBI taxonomy): Eukaryota > Fungi > Basidiomycota > Agaricomycetes > Boletales > Boletaceae > Chalciporus > Chalciporus aff. trinitensis. Next base: position 6,525 of record JBBPJZ010000373.1, on the reverse strand, counting down.
CATCCTAATGAGTATGCGTCACATGGGTATGACCAACCCAGACCTGTGAGGGACTCCCATTAGCAAGGGGAAAGCGTCTATAAAGGAAAGGGTGTACCAAGGATGATTTCCGGCGCTCGATAGTGACGCGTCGAAACAACTGTTGAGTGATACTCTTCCTCGAATGTTGCAGAACCAAAATCTATGAGACGGATCTCCGTTGATTGGAGTATCCGTTTCGTCCGTGGTGGAGCGTTCCGCTAAAAGAGGGAATCCGTTTACACCTTCCTTGCTTGGGACCGTTGCCACTGCTCACCTTTCCAGGCACGGGCACAACGGCAAGCCTGTAGTCGTTGTGCACAAGTAAAATGTTTTCCGGTTTCAAATCGGTATGAATCAAGTGGAGATCATGTAAAACTGGGATCGCATCATGTGAATATAATGCCGATGCTAGAAGGTAGAAGAACGCACAGGCAACACTTCCAAGCAATTGCCTGGCAAAAGATTGTATGTGGTTCCGGGGGAACGGTGCAAATTCGTTCTCCTTTAAGAAGTCGTAGACGCACATGCCTAATAGCTCTGAGACAAGGCAGATGTGGTTTCGATAGTCAAACCAGTGAAGTAGGTGAATACATTTGCTGAGGAAATGACAGTGAATAAGCGCTTTGTTTCGCAATTCTACATGAGTGTAGTACGAACTGGATGTTGGCGGGGTCCTTCTCCTTTAGCTTCTGGAGGACACGTATTTCGATCTTGCTCGCATCACGATACTTGGGGATAGCACGAATGATCTTGATCGCTACTCGGTTCTGTGTTTGAACATCGACCGCTTCGACCACTTTCCCGAAAGTTCCTTGGCCTAGAAGGCGAACGGTGCGATCTATAAATGGGGTTGAGTGGGGTTGGTGGAATTGTGTGACAAGGAGACTTACAACGGTTGTAGATGATATCTTCCGGAACAATGATGTAGTGACCTTCCTTATCGTCGCAAGGGACGACACCATTGGATGGCTGATGATGGATCAATATTGGTTCCTGGCTGAGCCGAGATGGGGCAGGAAGTATTTACGTACGTCGGTGGTGGCAGCACCGCTGCCGCTAGCCCACGATTTAGATGGGGGTGCTCCTGCTTGTTGCTGGAGGCCAGTGGCGACTTTCTTTGCGAGGGTCCCACGGGGGTCGTCGGCTTGGTCTCGCTTTCTCTTCTTTGGCGCCGGTGCCACCATAGCAGTCGAAGAGGTGCTCGCAGACAAAGCCTGGGCCTCTGCGGCGGCACGGGCTCTTGTCCTGATTGGAGCAGAATAGGGTGGTGGTTGGTAAGAGGCGGAGAATGCTTGCGTATGGGTGGTTGCGGGAGAAATGGTGGAAGGTGGTGGTGTGTCTTCTATGACGATGACTTCACGGACTCTGCCTTCGCTGTCGACTTCCTGTACTTCACTGTAGCTAACTGTGTACTGGTGGGCTCTCTTGCGCTTGCGGGAGAGGAGTGGGGGAGTGGGCATGATTGTGGGATTTGCGCGAGGCTGGTTGAGAGATGGGGGATGATACGGGTCTAGGATCGGGGGCGGTAATTGACGGTGTACGACAGCTTGCATAGCGGTGGAGACGTGGTGGTGGTACGGGACGAAGGGGCAGGAAATAAGAAACAGGAGGGAACGATATTGAAAGCCAGCACACCAGCTCAACTTGTCCGGCCCTCTGAGAATGCAACACACAGGATCAAGTGCTCTCTGTTGTCCCTTGTTTGTACCAACGAGACACGGACCACCAACACCATAGAGAAATACAGTAAGTACACATTATGAATCCTTGCAGGCACACTGGATGCACCGGAAGTACCACAACTAGATCAGCAGATGCACTCAGACCCATGCTCTGGGCTGGGCTGGGGCGGCGCTTGAGCTTGAGCCTTGGATCAGATCATACTTGTCAGAACCACGTTTGTCCCGCTTAAATGCGATCTTGCACCCGCACTCTAAGCCTGGAGCTCATGCATTTCATCTGGCGATGAATGGTGTATACTATATGAATTTCTGATCAGAGGGAGAATATAGAGCCGACGGGCTGCTGACTGTGTGATTCGAACCGAGATCAAATCTTCCATAACGCCTTTCGCACCGAGTCTCCAACAGGAACTCGGCTACACTGCGGGGGTTTGGGCCGATGCTGACACCTCCTGCAGCCATCCGACACGAGGTGCGATACCACCCACAACACGATCCTCTCTCAGAGTCCCTCTGGCTATGGCTATGGCACTGTCCATTTCGTCCAGAAAGTGCTGGAAAGAGAATTCGAGGCCTGCTAGACGATCGCACCCTCGAAGTCTTTTGCTATAAATCCTGTGCAAAATCAGTGTCCAGTTCGCCATAAATGGAATCGTCTCCACGAAAAACGCGCATTTTTGTAATGAAACGTGACGTGAGTTCCCACTTTGCACGTCACGCGCGACCGTCACGGAAGGCTCATCGCTCGCTGTGGACGTCGACTCCTACGCCAGGCTGCCCCATCTCCCCCTGCGACCTCGACGCCCTGCACGACCTCGATCTCAACAACTATGCGAGGTCTTCCATTCCCTTCAAATGCAGTCTTCGACCCCGAAACAGCCAGTGAACATGGAACGCCCTTCAGCACCGCAGACGATATACCAATCGATCCTGCACTTGCAGGCGGTCCGGTCATTGACCCAACTATAATCGGTGCAGGCAATGTCCTTCCAGGGAGTTCTCAGCAGGTAAGCTGTGCTTGTTCCACACACATATGACACGCCGCTCGCCTCAAACGCGTCGCGTCCCGTAATTACCCTTCGTCTTTCGCAGGATGTGCGATACTCATCAAACCATCAATAGGTACAACCCGTCGTCATCCAGGGCGAATTACCCCTTCCGCGCCAGAGACACTACTCTCAAGAACCCTTGGGATATAACCAGGGCCCTCAAGGTGATCCGTTCGCGCCGCAGCCACCCGCAGCTTATCTGCCGATCCCGGAAGAACAAGTTCCGCTGGCACCAAAACCGCAAAAACGAAAGCGAAGACCCAGGCGTGAGGAGGAATGTGGGTTTTGTCAGGGGAACGATTCCAACAACAAGCTTGGCGAGCCAGAAGCCATGGTTTCCTGTGAGGAATGTGGGCGAAGCGGTATGTCTAGCCATGTCACGCCCGTTGAAGATGTTCATAACGTATATTTGTAGGGCACCCAAGCTGTATGGAGCTTGACAAAGTGGCCGGTGTCGTGAGATCCTACTCCTGGAAATGTGTCGAATGCAAGACGTGCGAGATTTGCCAGGAAAAGGGGGACGACGTAAGAATGTCTATTCGGTCTGTATTTCATGTCTGTTCATCCTTTTTCAGGCCCGAATATTGTTTTGTGACTTTTGTGATCGAGGTATATCCGATATTCCGCTGGACTTTTCACAGGATGACGTATCATTTTAACAAATAGGTTGGCATATGGATTGTCTCCAGCCACCATTAGAACAGGAACCTCCAGGCCAATGGCATTGTCCCATATGTCCGCCGCCTGAGCTCCTGCTCCCCCCTCCTGACCCCGCCCTTACCCAACCCAACGCCTTCCCCCCCACCAGTCTCGATCATCTAGCAGGTGAATCTGGTTCAGATGAAAACGGCGGAGAACCGTCAGGGGTGGCTTCTGAAATGGGCGTCCAAGTTGACGACTCAGCCAGTGGATCCTCTGAATCTTCCGACTCGGACTCGGACTCAACAGTCGACACCTCATCAATTCAACAGCCGGTCAAGCGCAAGAAGAAACCTTCGAGGCGTATGTCGGAGGCTCAGACTCCTCGTCCTGCGAAACGCATGCGCATTAAGGTGCGCTCTCCTGCCGCACCATTAGTTGTGCGGCTGCGGCTTCCACCCAAGGGCAAGGGCAAGGAGCGAGAGGAAGAATCGGAACGGAATATCTTTGAAGATCTATTGACACCAGCAGAGGGAGACACTTCAAAATGCAGTATTGATCCCTCAGATAGAACCAGGTTCGAGAAGAGCAGGCTAGCTGCCGAGGTACATCATATCCATATATGCGGATCATTTGTTGATTCTTTCCCGCCAGGAGAAATTGTATCCAGCTCCGGATTTATCAACGCCGGCTGCCGAGAACTCAGAATTACCGATAGCCGGACCATCCTCCCGCCCCCTTCGCTCAGCTACTGTTCATCAGCTTACCATACCTCCATCACTGCCTACAGCATCTCCTGTGCCATCCACTCCAAGCTTAGTTCCCCCAACACCAGGAACACTCCCCCAAACCCCGACCACTTTTATTGGCCCTGACGGCCGGCCGACGTTACGGATACGAACAATCCGTTTCGGACCCTATGATATTCACCCTTGGTATGATGCCCCGTTCCCTGAAGAGTACGCAAGTATACCAGACGGTCGTCTATGGATATGTGAGTTTTGCTTGAAATACATGCGTAGCCGCTTTGCGTTTGGCCGACATCGGGTGAGTTGCCACTTGAGACGAAACCCATAGCATCGTAGTTGACTGGCATTCACAGATGAAATGCAAAGCTCGTCACCCACCAGGTGACGAAATCTATCGCGAAGGGTCAATTTCGATATTCGAGGTCGACGGACGCAAGAACAAGATATATTGCCAGAATCTTTGTCTCCTTTCCAAGATGTTTTTGGACCATAAATCCCTTTTCTATGACGTCGAACCATTCCTTTTCTATGTCATGACGGAGATAGATGACATCGGGGCTCATTTCGTGGGATACTTCAGCAAAGAGAAGTGTTCGCCGAAACAATACAATGTGAGCTGTATCATGACGCTTCCCGTACGGCAACGACAAGGTTGGGGAAGCTTTCTCATCGACTTTAGTACGTCGCGAAGCCTTTTTCACGTTTATTCCCTGACGCGCTGGAATATTTTAGGCTACCTACTGTCGAAGAAAGAGCAGCGTGTCGGCTCTCCTGAAAAACCGCTTTCCGGATTGGGAGCGCTTGGATACAGGAATTACTGGACGCTCGCAATCATGCGATACCTCAGTTCTGCACCCGCTAAACCGACCTTCGAAGGTCAGCCCTTTTTTTTCTTACTCACGAGTTGACTCTCTCATGCTAGGCGCCCGCTCCCCACCGAACAGATATTAGTCGAGCTACGTCAATGACCGCTGAAGATGTATTCAACATCCTCGACCAACACGACATGATTTCGGTGGATACTGCCTTTCCAACTCCCGTCCGTCCGTCACCTGGCCAATCGATCAAATTTCCACGCGGTCGTAAGAATGGCATCGCCCGAAGACATTTGCAAAGGACCAATACACAGAAGCAAATGGACGGGAGCAAGTCTGGTACACCCTTCGTCCCTCCCGTTCATTATGAGATCTCGTGGGATCAGGAGAAGGTGGAAGGCTGGTTGGAAGCTTGGGAGAAGAAGGGATACTTGAAACTCAAGCCGGAGAAGCTGAAATGGACTCCGTTCGTCTTATCTCGCACCAAAGCCGGCGTGGAGGTCATTCAGGCTGAGGCGACCATGGGCTTCGGTTCTATGGCTCCGCCTGAGACACCGGGGACTCCAATGGACACCGGGACGCCCATCTTAGATACCGGTGATCGAGCCAAGTCTTTGGGTTCTATTCGAGACGAAGGCACAGGCACCATTCGAGCTGTGGAAGATATGGCTGCTGCTCACCTCTTTGATGACCTGCTGGGCGAGCAATCTACGACGCCGAGGAGGCAGCTCCGCAGGAGGACGAGGGACGACGCCAGTCTTGCCTCTCCTGCGAAGTCCACTCGGTCGGCTTCTGCCCAAGTGAGTCGTGATGAAGACTCCGAAAGACAGAAAGGAGACGCCAGTGCGTTGCTGGATGGTGCGAATGGTACGCCTGAGGTTGACGAATTCACTCCTACCGTGCCAATCAAGCGTCGCCGCGGCCGGCCTCCTAGAGTCCGACCTAATGAAGTAACCCCTTCACCCTCACCCTTTCCGACCGAATCGCTACCTTCTAGACCAACATCTCCTCGGAAACGAAGGAAATTGGATTCACTCATCCCCAATGACCTTCCTACTCCCTTGGACCTTTCCAAGGCCATACAACAAGCGGACCACGCTGAACCTCTGACTAATCATCAGGTTGTTAATGGAGGGAACCATCTGAAGATCGGCGCTCGTGGTGGCTTGCGAGCCTCTTCCCGAGATCCATCGGGAACACCTGGTGACGCTGGCCTGCTTGGAAAGCATCAAGAGTCGAAGCAAAAGAATGCCTCCCCTGACGAGTTCACTCCGCAGGAACACTCTGATGTCAAGTCCGAGGATCTGGGAACCCCCCTTACCGGGTTGACAAGCAGGCACAGTGTTCCCAGTGATGATACTGTGTTTGTGACGGAGGGTACTAACGGGGTGGTTCGAAGCAAGATTTCGGAGGAGGTGGAAGGCGTCTCAGTAGTGCCAGCTTCTCCGAAGCAGATGAGGGTAGACGGGGAGCAGATCAGAGGAGATCCTGCAGAGGACTCAGACTTGGACGCTGAGGGAGAGCCAGATGATGAGCTATGACGCATCGGGGAGCGGGTTATGAGGCTTAG